>PVKS010006286.1:0-79418 GCA_004027875.1 Aplodontia rufa
CCAGGATTGTGACCAGCGAGCGTGTGGAATGTAAGGGAGCCTCCACCGTTCCTGGCTGAACAGACCAAGACATCCTATCTCTCCTCTCTCCTAAGGTCGCTCTGCTAACACCAAGCAAACAGCTGAACCACAGCACTCCTAGAGGGGCAGACGGAACTCTTTCTGGCAGGCAGTCAGCACAGGCAGCCTTCTGTGTCCCTGGCGGAAGGGGGAAAATCCCCCTCCTTCTTTTTTTCCTTTTCTCGAAACTCCCAAGACTCAGCTCGTTATAAAAGCTTCACAAACTAGTACTAGAAGTTCAAATATAGATTCCCCTGGACGCACCTTGGAAAATTGAGGATGCACTGGAATTTCCCCAGGCAGACCCAGAGCCTCATGAAATGCTGCCTCCCTTCAGGTCGCCATGTTGGAACCCCAATATAGTATCTTTCATGAGTGACAAGTCTTATTTCCATCGTGTTGTTAACTTAGATCTGTGACTTTTCTCAAAATCAAAGAAATGTTAGCAGAATCCTCTAGACAGTGACAAAAAAATACAGGAGCATGTTTGGAAAGGGAGATAGGCCATTCCACTCTGATACTTTTTCAGTTTCTTCTTTTTGCTCTAATCTTTCTCTGCACTTCCTTAGATGAAACTTGAAAACTGTCCTTGAGATTTCTGTGGGAACAAAGTGAAATAAGAACAGTTTTTAACTGCTTTCTAACCTCTGTGCTGTGGTGCTCATTTCTGAGTACCACTAACAGTTTAAAAGTGCTTATCAGAGCAACTCTTACTGCTTTAATTTGTGTGCACAGATTGCTGTTAGTGCTGTTACTATCTGTTTTGTATCAGGCTCCTAGCTAATTTCCTTGTTTATTAGCTAAATGATTTCCTTAACAGCTACCCTTTTGACAAATGTAGAAATCTTAGCTGCTCTTAGAGGGAAAACTAAAGTTAAAAACTGACAGTGAAAGGCATGAAAAACATCTGTATTCAGGCTGCTGCTGTGGTGTTGGTGTGAGAGAAAAATCTTTGGATTGACCTTGATTCTTGACTGGAAGTCACAAGAATATGCATTATTTGGCCTTTATCCACAAAACAAATGCAACTGTCTCTAGTGAAAGCAAGGAATTCAATTTCCTTTGCTTTGGGTACGGAAAAGGGATTCTTTCCCAACCTTATTACCAGAGGGTTTAGTGATTATATATATATATATATTTTTTTTTTAAATTTATTGACAGAAACATTTTTAGTTATAGTTTATTAATCATGAGTTCTTTAATTTATACTCTCACATATGCTTGCAGATTTAGAGGCCCACAATATTGTGTTTAAAAGAAAAATGTCTTTTGTTAATAAACAAATTTAAATATCCAGTGATAGAAACAAAAAGTTTAATGATCTGAGGATAGATTTTTGCAGTCCAGTCCTTGGAAGGGACCCTGAGCACTTACATGTAGGAATCAGTTTGATATATCTTACAAAATAGTTTAGATTGATTCAATTCCATGAGGGCGGTTAGCAGAGCCACACCCTCCAGAGATAACGGTCTCTGAATTCTTCTGACCATTCAGGAAGTCAGTCTTCAAGAGTCACCTTGGATCCAGGGGGAACCAGGTTCATAGGAGAATAGACTAGGACTCTTACAGACTTACCAGTGCTTCTGCAACCAGTGAATCTATCAAGGTACCTAAACATTTGTTTACTTACTTACCAGTGGCCATCCAGAGGTTGGGCACTGAGCTTGGGTATTTACAGTTCCACACAGCAAAATCTATTTTTCTGAGTAAGGCAAGAGAAATTGAACTTCATAATGTTTTAAGTGTGGTAGGAGTAACCTTTGCTTTTGCAAACCTGGTTAAATCTGTTACCTCTTTATTTTTGTTTATTAAGCACTATTGAGCCAAGTAAAGAGTAGCAAAAATGGTGAAAGAGAAAGTGTTTAGTTTATTCCATCCTTCCATTGACACTCCTTGAACTTTTGCCTCCTGTGTTTTTTTCCCTTAGGTTTCCAGTCAAATTCAGGACCTCACATTCTCTCATTTTCCATGAGTGAAACTGTAAGTTTCTATCCTTATCTACCTGTATTTGTGCCAATTACTTTAACCCTTTTGCCTCAGTTTCCTTGTTTGTAAAATGGTGGTAGGTATTTCCTAAATCACAATATTGTTACGAGGAATAAATGCATTAAGGTGTGTGTGGTTAGTATCTGAATGTCCAAAGTGCTGAGAGAGACCAGTTATTGAATGATGACTAGTAGAACCTATTAATATAATAATGATAGCCATATATATCATTGCCAAATTTCAAAATGTTAAATAACACAAAAGTTTTGAATTATTTTAAATGTGTGACAGCACAAGGGCTGATGTTTTTCTTTTTCTGTGCAAATAAAATGTCTTAAAGATGCAAAAGAACTCTTGGGACAGTCTCCAGAAGATTACCGGCATAGGAGAGAATATTCTAAGAGTACCAAAAATTATGAGTCTCTTACTGGAAAAGGAGACAATAGTAGCCACATATTGTTGAGATTGTTGATTATTTTATATCTTTTATAACTTTTATGTCTTTCATAGTAGATAAGGTATTGTAAAATCCCAAGTGAATATTTTAAATTATGACTATTATCAGATAATATTTTAAAATTATTTTCTAGCATCGTGAATATATTTTTTGAAACATCACATTTTTAGACATTTAGACTATAACCTCACCCATTGTGCTTTGAGAATATTATATGCAAAATAATTTTGAAGGACATTTTATTTCCTAGCATGTATTTTCAGCAGGCGGCTAATGGCTTTTGACCTGATGTAGCAGCATATAGAACCAAATGTCAGACTCATTTTTTTTTAAAGATGCATTTTCATTTTGTTCAATGATGCACAGTAATTTTTTTAGATTACTTTATATTTTTTTTCCAAGTAGTTTTGATACAGAGTTGTGAATTTAGTAGGAAAGGGAAGAGAACATTTTAATTTGCCAGTATTTAGGTTTTAAGAATATTTAAATAGGTTGAGGTTGCTAAATGTAAATACTTAAATAAATAATATCAGATTTAATACATGTGTAGGTTAAAATCATTTAAAGTGCATGGTGTCAGACTTCCATCATTGCTGTATCTTTGAACTGGTCTTATGAAAAAAAAAATGACACATTTTAACTCAATCAGTTTTTTCTTTAGTGATTTCTACGATCTGTTGATATTTATACAGTATGTTTCATGGCCTATTTTCACACAAACTTTAAAAATTATCAATTTTTGTGCAAAAATAGACCATGATATATACTGTATAAAGGACAACAGTGTTCATGATTTCAAGAATAGTGATTTCATTATTAGTGTTGGTTTCAAATTAAGTTAATTGGCACAAGTTTTTATATAGCAGTCTTTGCAACCATGACCCACATTGAATGATATCACTTGGACTTAGTTGGATTTTTGGGATGTGGTTGTGCATTTATTTTGCCTAGTACCCAGAGTACCTTGTGATGTGTGTGTGATGTGGGGAAGTGGCAAAGTGAAGAGTGACCTTCTGTGTACTATACGTATTAGAGGTAGCATTTTGCCATTGAACTGTATAAGGGAGGAATTTCAACTATGGGTTTTGCATTTAAGGCATAATTTTTGAGACAGAGTTCTAATTTTGTTTATTCCCTTAGGTAATTACTGGTTTTCAGCATGCAAAGGAATTTTATTATTGGATTTTTTTAATAGTTAAACTTATATAGTAGAAGTCTTTTCTTTAAATTTAGGCACTAAAATTTCTCACACATCAAAGCAGCTTGTGATTCTCATTTGTGGCTGGAGTGTTAATCATCTTTCAGTAATGCTTTGAAGTTAGTTTTTTCTTCTTCTCCTTTTCCTTAACTCAGCATGGGTTCATGAATAAAGCTAAATATTTTGATAGTTATAGTATATTATTACTGCTCCTGCCTATGGCTCTTGCTAATAAAAATTCCATTTCTGGTTAGTTCGCTGGAATCAAATCAACGTAGTCATACATTTTTTTTTCTTGTTATGAAGCCTTCTCACAGAAAATAAGAAGGAAGGGAAGCATGATGGGTTGATGGGTGGAAGAAAAAGGTAATTCAGGATTAAATATGTTTTAGCTTTCCTGCCTAAGTTGTGTTTACTCTGTAATCTATGTATGAGTCTGAATTTTCACTGTCCTAAATCCATAAAATTAAAATTCCTATTCCTAAGGCCTAAATTCCTAAAGATTCCTATTCAGTAAAGTGTATAAATTTGCTGAGATGTAGTTGAAGTAGCAATGACAACAATGACAGTACCAATGTGAGAATGTGTGTGTGTGTGTGTGTGTGTGTGTGTGTTTAAAACCAGCTAGATAGATAAGAAACTGTCAACCAAAGAATAGGGTTGGTTATAAAACTATTGCTAGAATTACTTGGAATTCTGACAATTGCTAAAATTAAATCAGCTAACAAGATTACTTAATCACTAAATCAAATAGGATTTTGCATTTTAACAAATAAGGTGTATTTTTTTTTTTTTACTAACGTCAACACAGAAAAAAATTGTGTTTGTGTGCTTGGTTCAGAATGTAATATATGAATTTAGAAATCAGAGAATGTGCCAGAATTAGAATGATGATTGTTTAAGTTACTCCATACCTGAGCCAGATGTACTAGACTCCGCTGGAGAGACCCTTGAGATTTATTTAGGGGAGCATAAAGAAGGAGCTTATTTTTTTTGCAAATGTCACAGTGGTGGTAACATGACCTCCACAGTTAGATACAGTCAGATTTCAAAGGCTGGTCTCTCTGGGCAAATAAATTATTCTCTCTGAGCTTTAGATTTTTAAATATAAAATATAAAAAATATATAAAATATATAATGATATCTAAATTTTGCTATTGTTGTGAGAAATAAGTCTCAAGATGAAGTTGATGCTAAACAAAAACAAAACTTAAGTTCCAAAGCCCTGGAAATCTTTGCCATTTGTGTATTTTGTATATAATGGAGCATGTTTTTACGTAGGATAATACTAGCCCTCAGAATCCTTCTTAACACAAAATGCCAAGAAGTCCCTATTACTTCATAGGTTTTGGCACTAATCGTGAAGCTTATTTGCTCTCCTTGAGGAAAGTCAACCCTGAGTAGCATTTTCTTCTATTTATCTGATAGCCCCCCTAATGCAAATATTAATTCAGTTACTTGAATTGGTGGGGAGAGATTGCTTTTCTGTATTTCAGGCAGTGTGCTGAGCACTTTATAGAGATTTGTGTTAAGGAGGTGGCTCCCAATTTTATCTTTCCAGTCTTAGTCTCTACCTAAAGCTCCATTCATGCATCCCTGCTTTACTTAGTTCCTTCATTTGTCTAATATTTGTCTATAATTTCTGTGTTCACCACTTATTATATTGCAGCCAAACTGGATTTCTTCAAAATCTTTGAGCATTCTAAGCTTATTTGTATCTTGGAACCATTGTTCTTTCTAATTTCTATGCCTAGAGGTCTCTGTCCTTTTGTTTTATCCTTCTCGTTCCTTCTCATTCAAATGTCTTTTCTCCTGACACTGAGGCATTTCTCTGACAACTGTATGTCAATCATCACTCCCTCTAAGTCAGTGCTTATTTTATCTCCTGTGACATGGTTCTTCAAGAGCCCTTTTCTACTTATATGCAGTTGTTATTTATTTCTTTAATTGCTTATTTTTTTAAAATCTCCTGCATTGAAATGTAAGCTCCCTGAGAGCAGTGAGCTTGTGTGGCTTATCGCAATCCCAGTAGCTGAATGGTTCCTGGATCATAGATGTATTTGGAGGTGTGATTGTTCTTGCCTTAATTTTGTAGGTGACAGAATTGAGGCCTGGGGAGGTTAAGTAGCTTTCCCAGGATCACAGAGGCCCATGGTGGTAGAGCTGTGCTCTGAAAAACTGGGCAGCATTGCCTCTCTTCTCCCCATTGAAGGTCAAGGATTTTAACTGCAGGAGGGGGCTGTGTTGGATTTCTGGAGCTTCCTTTGAGTCTCTGGCTGGCAGTTATTGTTTCCACGGCTTTGTCAGACAAAAGGTGGTCCTGATCACTTTATACTCTGGTATCCCTAGCTTATCTTCTCTTCCCTTTTCCTTTTAGAATCAGTGCCCAGGACACGCTTGATTAATATTTTACAAGAATGCATTCAATCCCTTACTGCTTGGGAAAAACAATGAAACACCAGATTTTAAAGAATCTCCCAAGGGGCTGGAATCCATGGTTTTGAACCCAGATGAAATTTCCACCTGGCCTGAGTTCTACCTTTTCATGTACTTACTGTTTTCTGCTCATTTCTTATGCGACAGTGGCTGGCCGTTACTGTTTGCACAGCATTGTCAGACAAGAGCTGGTTACAGCTCTAGCTTTCTTTCTGTGAGTTTGTGTTAGTAACACAGATATTACTTTGATTTTGACTTGCTTGTTTTACATTTGGCCCCTATTGACTGGAATGTTCCACCCCTGTTTTCCTCCAAAGTGGTGCTAAAGCTGAGCTATTTATATTGTTTAAACTAGATATAGAATAAAACGTGCTTTCTTATAATTTATGTTATTGAAATATATAAATATGGTGGCAGCTTTTTTTGGAAAAGAACAACAACAATGACAAAACCAGGGCAGTTGATTAAAATGGGATTAATCCACTACATAGTGGGTTGGGCCTAGCAGATGATAGAGGGAATAGTTTGTTGGTACTTTCTAACTCCAAGAGGGACATTTAGTGTATTTGCTGCATTTGACCTTTTAGAAGCTATTGACATCAATTGGAAACAGCCAGTAAACCTGCCTTAATCAGTTAAGCAGAGGAATCCTTGCATTGTGAAACTGACTGGCTGATTAATTTAAATCCAAACGTACACAGTACTGCCTGAATGCATTTTGCAAGACCCGTGCACAAAAGGGCTTCATTCTAAAGCAGCATAACCCACATCCTGCTGTCAGACCCTTTCAGCTCTGTAGTCTTAGGCTGCAGGCATCATGCTTAACCCCTTTTGTTAAGGGGTTTTATTTCACAGAACAGTATCTCTGCCTATAGCCACATAAATGCTCCAAATTTCCCTCACACACAGTTCCTTATTTTTGTCCTAGGGAAAAGGTATTTTAAATTTCACTAATTGAGAGACTAAAATGAGAATTTATCTTAAGCTAGCTTCTTTAGAAAAAGTATATTAGAATTTAATCCAGCACTACTACTTCTGGGAATTATAATCAAAATTAGAATCATGAAATGTTGAAATAAGTTTTTGGTATTAAGCCATCATCTTTAATTTCTTCACTTTTTAGATTCAAAACATTGAAGTCTTTCTATTCTGTGATTCTAGTGTTGGGAAATTATTAAAGTTAATTGACTCTGGTAAGTTTAAGAGTAATACACGGTTGTAGTTCTGGACCTTTAAATGAAAGTGAAATTAAGACTCCATAAGGATAAAACCTGGAGTAGCTTCAGTTTACTTCGAGAACTGAGAAAAGCACCCATATATCGGGCCCTCTGTCAGGTTTAGTTGCAGAAAAGGGCAAATTACAAGCAGTAAATATCCAGGTGAAGAATGTGCTGGGAATCAGGTACCTAGCAGTTAGTTGCATGGCACAAGAGAAATCATGGCATCATTTTGAGCCTACGTTTTTATTTTCATTTCTGAAAGTGAAATTCTAATTTCTACCTCATCCTACCATACTGGATTATTCAAAAGATTAAGTGAAACAATTTAATCTTAAGTACTGTGGAAACATGAAAAAAATTGAGAAAGTGTTTATCTAGTGAATGCCAAATGTAAGGCATGATGCTATATAGAGACTAAGTGAATATAGACTTTGTCTCTACCTTTAAGAAGATTTTAAAAAGTCGCAAAATAAGGAAAATGATAATAAATATGCAATGTAATTTTTTCTTTTTCTTTTCTTTTTTTGATGCCAGGGATTGAATCCAGGGCTTCACACATGCTAAACACACACTGACCACACCCATAGCTCCACAATAAATGTTTTCAGTGCAGTGAAGTGGAAAACATTGGACATTCTGAGAAACCTACTTCTGAAAGAAGAGATGAGATGGGTCTTGAAGGACAGGTAGCAGGTTTGGATTGGCAGGGAGAAGAGCAAGAGAAATATGGGAGGTTAGGTGGGGTAATGGAAAAATAGACGTGGAGTACCAAGGGCAGGAAACAGAGCAAAGTCCTGCAGGAGGAAAAGTACAGGAGCATATTAGTGCATTAGATTCTCTAATTATAGTTCCAGTGCAGGGGTGGGAGGTGAGTCTGGCACAGACATGCTTAAGCTAAAAATCTGCAGCTGATACAGTGGCCTGCAAGGGGAAGCTTTCAGGGTTTTTAAATTTTGGTAGGAACCTGAGTAAAGTAGTGTTTTATGAAGACTTATCTAGGACAGAGTGATGCATAGAATAATTAAAAGGTCGAAGCACTCTGATGCCAGGGAGGCCAGTTAGGAGACCTGTGAGGAGAAAATGACATGCCTGGTACAGAAGACCTAAGCTAGAGGGATAACTATGAGGATGAAACAAAGAGGAGACAGATCAGGAAATTTTGACCATTGACTGGGCATGAGGTTGATGGAGAGTCACAACCCTTTTCTCAGTGAAATCATTATGATTTGTTTTAATTAAAAAAATTGAAACCCAAATGCTAATATTCAAGTACCAAATACCACTGTTATTTTCAGGCCTTATGATATGCTTACCCAGAATTAGGAAAACATTCTGTCAAGAGCAAGCAGCCAAGAACATTGCTCCTTTGGTTAGTAGAAGGAAGTTCCGCATAAATTGGGAAGCAAAGCTAGTTTAGGATTAAGGGTGTTTGTCTCCTCCTTTTGGGAAGGAGCAGACTGCCCATTAGCTGACTAGTCAAGGATTTAGAAATCCCAGCCAAATCTCCCCACAGGAATGAGACTTTAACCCACATTTGCTTCTGAATTGGCACTTATCAACATGAATTCACTGTAGTTTAAAAAAAGGCTCAGGGCCTTTTTATCCCTGTACTTCAACTTAAAGGTTAAGGTGGTTGCCTGGGAGTTAGAGGTAATTTGTCATTCTTTGGCAGTTGATGAGGTGATTTCTTTGGAAAATACACTTTTTTATTTTCTTGTGAAAGGGTGTTTCACCTTCTAATTTTTGTGTTTTTTCAACTTGAGAAATTATAGTCTTGTTTTGATGCCTAGAGGGCCTCAGGGCCTTCTGGAAATAAGAAGTGAATTTTCTGAGTTTCAAGAACTATAAAAAGGTATATAGTTCTCCAGCAAGACTATGCCAGAGCTCAGTGGGGCCGATTCTGTGCCTGGGTAGATTTTGTCCCTGCCCCTAGCTCTGTGTGTCTTATCTCTGCACCTTGTGTTGCTGTGGGTGGCCTACTGTTGGTGTATCCTGCATAGGGTCTCTCTGTTGTCATCCTTGAGAATCAAAACAAAGGAAGTAATAATTTTTGTTGAAAGTTATCAAATCACAAGTTTCTGATCTTCTCTAAGAAGGCAGTGAAATTGCACTGATCAAACAATTTTAAGGGATTGGGCTGGAGCAGTAGCTCAGCAGTTGGAGCACTTGCCTAGCGGGTGTGAGGACCTGGGTTCAAACCCAGCACCACATACACAACTAAGTGTCAGAAAAACAAAGGTCAGCTGAAAAAAACAATAAAATTGATTCTTTCTCCCTCTCTCCCTCTCTGTTTCTTAAAAAAAAAATTAAGGGAGTTAATAAGAGCAAATAGAATGTACTGGAACATATCATTTTGAACCACTTTTGTACATAAGAGAAGAATGAAAACAAATTAGGGATTGCAAGCTGAGAGAATTTCTGTTTCTGTTGGTAGTCTTCCCTGTTCCTTCCATCTTTTGTAGTATCAGATTTCTCTTGGTTTGGTCTTATATTAGGGTATGCTATTTTTCAAAGTATATTTTTAAAAAAATCCAACAAACTACCTTTATCTTTGGACCATTCCTTTATGACTGTTGTGTCTCCAGAAAATCATAGCATCTGCTCCCTTTTGTGTGTGTTACCTAGATAACCTTTATCCACTTTTCCCATTCCAACTCTGCTTAGACAGGTGGATCATCTCCTCCTAAGAGCTGTTTGAATCCACCTTGAAATGGTAGGGTCTGCCTGTTACTACTGAAACTGTAATTGGGACTCTTTGAAAGCAGGTAACCAGGGAGTGTGAAACAATCAATTTTACTTATATTTTCATCTGGTTTTTCCAATGCTTAGTTATATATGTGGTACTGGGGTTCGAACCTGGGTCCTTATGAAGGCAAGCACTCCAACTTCTGAGCCACTGCTCTAGCCTCAAGCTAAGAATATATTTAGATGAATTTCCATTTCTTGAATTACAATGGAAATTCATATTCATGATTAGCAAAGTTTTAAAAATATAACTGTATATTATATAGAAATTGGAAGATTCTTCCTCAAACTTAGTCTGCAGTTGAAATTGCTGGAAGTACCACTCCTGACAGCTGAGTGTAGTGTATTTTCTAGATATTTTTAGTGTATATTCACATAAACAAGTGTATTTATTTTAAAAGAATTCATACTATGTATACCTTACCATACACTTGCTGGGCTTTGCTTCTCAAAGTCAAGGTTGCAGGAGGAACAAATGAAAGGACGGGAGTAATTCTATTTAGTTGGAAAGTTTTTTCTCTATACCTGAGTTTAGGAAGAATGAATTGTCACATTTTTTGTGAAGGCTGACTTTACTATTTTGCTTTCAGAATTCTCCTTAATTTCTACAGGTTTGAAAACTCCAACTTGTCAAATTAAAATTCTCTACATTTTTCAAATTGTAATTGACTCTGTTGATTTCCATTTTACTATTTTTAAGCAGTATTATTGTTAGATATTTGTACAATATTTACTCACAAGGGAAATATTAAAAGCAGGCTTACCTTCATCTAAATTGAAATGGAGATAATAATAGTTTATTTGAAATAACTGAGATCTAAGTATATAGTACAGAATTACAGCCTTCATTTTTTATTGTGTTATGAATATCTTAAGGAAGATCTGCCAAGTTACTTGCTTACTTTTACAATCACAGTGTTTACAAGAAAAATTAGACTATGGTATTGCTTAAAAGTATGTCAATCCAATATTCACAGAGAAGAAAACAATAGTTTTCTTTGTACAGGTGATAAATTATATACTTATTGAAGTGTTGCTTCTGATCAAATACACATGGTAAATCATTATAGACTCAGTTTGATGTTGAAGCATTCCTATTTTAAGCAGCTACTTTAAGCCTGGTGTTTTTAAGAGGGTTTTGATTCTTCTGAAAGTGGGTGACAGATACAGGGAAGGACAAAAGAATTCAAAGGGAAGATTTAAATTGTGTGTACTTTTGTGGGTCTGCAGAAGTAGAAAGTAATTCTGCCCCTGATAGAAGAGATTTTATCAAGAGAACTGTGGCAGCAAGTCTGTGGATCTTATCTGGGTTTTATCTGGGTGTCATAATTAGGCATTTTGCTGGAGGTGTTTTGGATAAGTGATGTATTGGCCAGGATTTACTGGAGATCGGAGATAAATGGAATGGGCAGCTGCAGCCTCCTGGAGAAGTAGATAGAGAGAATCAGTTTTCATTGTTATCAGTACACTGACTTCCGAAGGCACAAGGCACCAAAGTAGGCTTTCTTTTCAAAGGGAATCAAATAGTCACCCCCAAGGAAAGGGATATTTGTGATGTGATAATATTAATGCTTCTTAAAGGAGAAAACCCATCTATGAATACTTAAATGTTGCTACCGGGGAGCTTTATTTATTGACCTGTGCCTTTGTCAGAGCTTTAAATGTGAGATGAATAGTATTGATGGAATCATGTACGGACATTTGTCATTAAAAAGTCATATCGAGATTAATAATTTCAGAATTCATTGAGTCCCCTTGCTCTCTGTCACACTTGCTGCCTCTGTGACAGCCTTCGCTTCCTACTTAGCAAATCCAAGCCTGGTAGCTTGAGCCCCAGGAAGTTGTTAAAGCAATTAAAGGCTTCTGTCTCCCAGCACATTGCTCGGTTACCATAGTATCCTCTGCCTCCAAGTCTCTCCTGATGATGTCAGTATGCATACAGGGGTTGTTCAGAGCATCTACGTGGGGATGATTCACCCCACAATAAAGCCCCTTTCCCGTTGCTTGCTTTCCAGTGTGATTTCAGACCTCCCTAGCGATGGAAGGTAAGTGCCTTGTTTTGCATAGAATTTTAAGAATTACTAAATGCCTCTATTATTCTGTTTTTTTACTACTAACTGAAATCATAGTGTGAAGGAGAATTTCAGCCAATTACCTAGAACAGATTTGCAATTTGTACTTAAAGTGTGTATGTTTGACCATATATACATGCACACGTGGGGTAGGCTTATAATATTAACTGTGAACACGCAATGTAATGCCTGCTACTCTCCCTGGTAAGTAACTGTAGCACATACAGTAGACCTTTTAATTTAAAACTATTTGAAATACATAAGTATCCTAAAATATTTTCACAGGTGTCACAGGGCAACTAAGGAATTTTTAAGTGTGTGACACTTTAATTAAAATTTTATATATTTTATCTAGTTTAAATAATATTGATACCAATATGAGAAGATATTAGAAATGCAAGCATATTACAGAAATTAAAACTTACAGGATAAAGATTTAGCTATGGAAAGATGTGAAATTCAAAGTATATTGATAACCATCATTTCATACTCATACTTTTATTGCTTTCTTATATCTCAGTTTGGTAGTAAAAATCATGCTTCTGATAGTGTGATGAATGAAATTTGTGTTCCATGAAAGTTTTTCTTAAATCAGGTCAATCCTAAAGGCTGGCTGTGTTCAGCTTTACAAAAAGAATACTGTAGAATCACTCACTGCATTAAGATAGAAGAGCCATGAGTGGATATATTCCTTGAGAAGTTAATTACCTATTTAAATTTTTCTCCCATACTATGTCTCATTAACAAACAATAAATGATGAGGCACACAAAACCAGCTGCCTCTGTCACCCTACTTCTCATTCTCCATTCTGAGAATTCTGTCTATGTTTTCTTCACTTGGAGAATATAATATGAGGTTTAAAAGGGAGTAGTAGGTACAGGTAACTTCTAAATGATAGTTGTGCAAGAGCAAAAAGAGTGATTTGATTGTATGGAGCATGCTCCCAGCTTTTTATGTAGCATAACTTAATCTATGTGGAAGGTAGGCAAGAGGCTTTGTTGAGAGGTAGGCAAGTGATTTGGACTGTTCATTTCCACGGTCTCATGTTTTTGAAGTCTTCTGGGATGTACTCTGCTAAGTTTTTCTGCATGAGATTATGTTAGTGGACTGATGGTATTCTTCATTTTCTCTTCTATAAAGAATCAGATATACATTTGTGAGAGAGTAGAAAACAACGTTAAAATTGTAAACTTAACTACTAGTAAGTGAAAGATATTTCTGTTTTTAAACAATTATTTGAATCTCTTTCCTGAAAATATGCTAAATTGGTTTGACTTGATTTCACCATTTTGGATACTTCATCCTGTATATGTTTGAAAATTTGCTAGTTTATTGCTGTCAGGGAAGTTTTCTAAAAAAAAAAAATAGAAATTATGATATTATGTAATTTAGATTACATAATATCATAGGTTAAATATTAAAGAAATTGAATCAATCTGAAATGTTGGTATACTTTTAAAACTTGTTGAAACATTTTCTTAATACTTGTGTTGAAAATTAGACTAACTTGTTCTAGGCTAAATTCTCCAAAGATTTTGCTCTTGTTGTATTAATGTTTTGGGTGGTATATTTAACCTACTGATGAAATGTATTTATAATTGAAAAACTACTTATGCAGTTTTGAATCCTTAAAATATTCATGAGAACATTCTTCTGCCACCTTGACCAATACAAGTAGCACTTTATATAGAATGTGCTTCAAAGATTACAGTTTCCTTCATGCTTGAGTCAGGAAGTGGTTCCAAGCAGTTTGGCCAGAGTGATTTTAAAAATTACTGTAGGAAAGTTTTCATTTTATTTTTATGCAATAGTAAGAATGTTTTATGTTTTCATATTTAAACTTGTTCTCACGGAAATATGGAAATGCCATGTCTGTAGACCTTACCAGCGTTAAAAAAAAAAAAGAAATATAGCAGAAAAAGGATTACATTGGCCTCGCTAGGCAGACAACAGGTTAAATGGAAACAGTATCCCAAAGAATTATAGGAAGCCATATGGAGAACACAGACGTGGAATTAAGCACTTTGTCCAGTGACAGGAGGGAAACTCATGTTGCAAAAGATCGGTTGAATGCATTGCCCAACTGTTTATGTGTTTAGAGTCTGGCACCTAGGCCACACACTTTATAGGCCACTTTCCATTTTTATGACACCATACTCCTTAGTTAGAGTTGAACACTTTTTCCTAGTCAACTTTTTTTTTTTTTTTAAAGAGAGAAGGACAGTGAGAGAGAGACAGAGAGAATCAACTTTTATTGAGTTTTTCACATGGCTTTTGTTTCTATGACACTTAGTTGTGTACTTGGGTACTGGGGTTCGAACCTGTGTACTTGTGCCTGCTGGGCAAGCACTGTAACTGCCGAGCCTCTGCTCCAGCCCCCCTAGTCAACTTTTAAACTCATTTTTCTCCCATAAAGGATTAATGTAACATAATAACTAGAGAGATCTATTACTTTCCTGTTGTTGTCTGTAACAAATTACTACGTAAGAGATCGCTTAAAGAATACAAATGTTTTGTTGGTTACAAGTGTGGCGTATCTCAGTGGACTAAAAACATTAAGGAGTCAATAGTACTACACTTCCTTTCAGGAAGCTTGGGAGAGAATCCATTTCTTTGTCTTTTTCTAGCTTCTAGAGGCTGCCTGCATTCCTAGGCTCATGGTCTCCTTCCTCCATCTACATAGCTAGCAAGTGGAGACCAAATCTCTCTGTGGCTGGCCACCTTTCTTTTACTCTGTAGCCACTCTAAAAAGACTCACATTACTAGCTGTAGCCCACCTAGAAAACTCAGGATAATCTTCTAATTTAAAGTTTGCTTACATTAATCACCTATGCAAAATCCCCTACATATTTTTGGATGTCGGCAGGTATTTTTATCACAAGTTCAAGGAATTAGAATATGGGCATTTTTGTGGGAGGCAGTATTCTGTCTACCACAGAAATATTATAAAATGCACAGGCAATTTTATCAACAGTAAATTCACAAATCTGATATTTTTACTGAAAGCCATGAACTAAGCTAGCGATTGACAATAGAGGATGTCAAATTTTAACCTGATTCACTGGATGCAATCATCTCCAAGGATATTAAAATATCTCAAGATAATTAATGAGGGAAAATCAAATTAGAAATGTTTCACCAACTCAAATGTTCAAAACTCTGAGGTATAGAGACAAGTTTCATAAAGTGACACTATTCTCCGTTTAACATTTTTATTGCAAGGCTTACATCTGATGAAGTTAATTACACAAAACTGATTGGGGACTACAAAAATTCTATTAGTTAACTCCTATGTGAAAAGCCTGGGTTTCTTTAGAAACTGAAGAGTAATGACTGGGCCACTAGAGACCCAAACATGAGACCTAATAACCCTAAGTTTTGAATAATAACACTGTTCATTGAACTAGCATGAAGCCACATGAGTCACAAGACCCAGCAGATGAATCTGGCATGTGTGACCTACATGGTTTCCTAGCAAAGGCACAATATATTACCATAATCAATAACTCTAGAGTTGAAGCCAACAGCTGCAAAAATTTCTTTTATTGTTTGTATTCTGTGTTTATTACAAATTTGAACTGATTCATGACACATGGGTCCATCCATACTAAATATAAGGTAATTTATAGATAGTAGCAGTTTTTTAACCTTTACTAAGCACTAGCAGAAAAGATATAGAAAAGAAACTACTGTAGCAGGTTAGTTTTAGACAGAAAAGCCTAAGATGACATTTTTGCTCTTGTTGTCTGAAGAAAGAAAATGAAAAGAAAATGTTTTCCTGTTTTCATTCTTCTCTCTCCTTTTTAAAAATAGTTTTCTAGGAAAAACTAAATGATATCACTGTTGCCTAGAAAACAAAGGGAGTGTTTGTGAAAATTACTTTGCAAGAAGTATACCTATTTTGACTCTCTTTTTGGTACCATGGTAGTACAAGAACCTTAAAACTGTATATAAAAGCAAAATCTGATTTTATGCCATCAATGATTTGTCAATCAAAATATCATCATTGTAAAGAAAATGTTAAATGACAATTAAGTTAGAAATAAGATCAGCAAATAATATCATTTAATACATAACAAACAGCTATTCATCTTTAACTCTAAATAAAAATACGTAATTAGTTGAGTTTTTTACTTTATGCACATATTAAGCTCACTTCAATGTGTAGTCTTTTTATCAATAGCATATGCCCTTTCAAGCTAACATAAAAACAAAATCCTCAAACATTCAAATGTATGGTCATATTTTTAGAAATATACAAAATGTTCAATTTAATACTGATTTTCTCCAGTTCCAGTAAATTAGAGTGAGTAGAGATAAAATCTACTAAAAAAAAAAAAAAGAAGAAGAAGCACCTCACAGAGAAGCTGCCTTCTCTGAGATAGAAGAGACTGTTTAATCTTTAAATCATTTTGAACTGGCTCAGTTGCTGTACTAATCCTTTTTACTTTGTTAAAAATTATCTTAAAACTTTATCTTTGAGAGAAATCAGAGATAAAGGAACTAATGGAAATGAGAGTTGTGAGGATTTTGAATTTTATTTGGTCAGTGGGTGGTAGATAAATGGAAAGAGACTTCAAAATCAAGCACTTCAAAGACCTTTATGATTTCTCACTATTTTGAAAACTAGTTCAGAGTTTTGTTTCTTGGGGGAATTTTTCCTAGTAAAGCGAGTAAAGTCAAACACCAAGGAACTAAATGGAGCTAGCAAATTATCCTAAGTCTCAATTGCCCCAAAGTCTTTGCAAATCAGAAAAACCTTACAAGCCCTCTGCATTTTCCTCCCTGATCATTTATTCAGTTGTTTTCCTTAAGTTATTGCTGCTTTGATCTTGCTTTCATCTTCAAAATAGAGGGAAACTTACAGGAAGAAAAATAATTATTGGCATTGCTTTCAATAATTTCAAACAAACTATTATTTCCCCTATTTCTGTCAATTTATGCTATGGAAGTGAGATTCTATAACTGGAGCAATTTGTTTTTTGTTAATTCATTCTTATGGAGTGAGGATTAACGAAAATAAAGACTATATTTTCTGCAAGCAAAATCTTGTGGTTTAGGGCAAAGAAGGAGAATGTTTGAGTTTCAAAACATTAAAGGCTGTCAAGGCTAGGAACAAGTACTGACAGCTTTCTGCTAGGGGTTTGCTGTGACTGGTGCTTGTGGAAGAGCTAGATGGGAAGCTTAGGGAGGAGTGTTCCTGTGCCTATGGTTTTCTATTTATTCAGCACGACTTTACAAAAAGTAAAGAGCCTGTGGTGGAGGCCAGATGTTGGTTCCTAGATGTAGCCACATCCATGCTGGGAAATGGAACTTCTCCTAACAGCTTTTTATCTATATTAATACTACAAGAGAAGGAGGCAATTGGAGATCATCAGGCCAGCTTTCAATATTTTAAGTAAGGGACTGAGCTCACCAACTAAAAAAATTCATAAATTCTAAACCTTCTCATCACAAATTTATGCCACAATTTAAACGAAAAAATTTTCCAAGTCAGTGGAGACCGTGACAGAGGAATATGATCTACCAATTGTAATATTAGTGTATAACATGAGTCAGGTGGCATTGTTTTCCTTATTGGAAAGGTCAGTTCTGTCCTCTTCAATCAAAATGCAATCTTCGTAATTACTATTGAATGCCCTCCTGTGCATGATGGTGCACTGCACACAGTGCAGAATTAATCAAAGACGAGGCGACCTCAGATTCCAAGGAGTTTCTGCTAACAGCATGACTATGGGGAGAGCAACTTTCTTATCACTTAATGATGATTATTGTTTTATTTTCATGTTAATTTTTGCCAAGGGGCAAATTTCAGTTGAGATTTAATAATTCATTTTATTTGCATTCAAAAACAACACTTTTCTTAAAATTCCGAATGAATTGATTTATTTAACTAATGGCAGATCTATTATTCTGTTAACCTATTTATCACCTTCACCACTTTCAGTCCCATTTACCTGACTATAAAACTCATGGGTGTTTCTCGTGTGCTCTTTTTGACATGGAATGTTTTTCTCTCTTTTTCATAGACACCTCAGTTACAATGCACATGCCCACTCAAATACAGAATGACTTTACAACGAACTACTCTGATCCTTGTCCTTCTCTTGACTCTTGTTTTTATCTTCCTTTGGCTCCTTAAACAACAGCTCCTTGTAACATTTATTTTAAGCAACCAATTCCTGTTTATTAAATGCTCACTGAGTGTACAGCCTTGTGCTCCACACTGAAGTTCCTGCCCTTCCTTTTCCCCACTGTAGGTTGCTGCTTTTCTGTTTTCAGTATTCTCTTCTGTTGCAGAAAAGGTAGGAAAAATTAGAGAGAGTGGGCAAATGGAAGGGACATGATTGGTTACAGAATGAAGAAATCAAAGACAGGATTTTGAACAGGAGGAAGGGACTTGACAGCATTGAGATAGTGCTGGGAGACTGGAGTCCTCTTATGACAACTGGGGTGGGGAGCGGGGAGGGGGGCAGCAACAGTGGCAGCACAGTGTTTTTGAGTGTTCTATCAAGAGTGAAATGGATTACTATATTTACACATGGAACTTATTGCATAAAATTGCAATTTATCCTCTTCAATAGCTGAAATCCAAGTGGAAAGACCTCTAAACCTTACATTTTAAGACATTGCTGCAACTAGCTCACTCTCTTTCTCATCTTCTGACCACCTTTTCTCAATCTTGGGTGCTAAAGTTTAGAAAGAAGGTCCTTACATCATTCTACTTAGAAATAACTTGTATTTTCTAAATGAAACTTAAAGAAGGCATTCATATGCCCTGAATCAAGATACTGGAGTTTTGGGAGTTATCTAAAAGTCATCTTCATGTTAGCTTTGTGATGGTTTTCTAGGTAGGTTGAACTGTCATTGAAAGAATGGTTGCTCGGAAATAAAAATTTGAAATTTGTCCAGACATAGTAAAATGTTGATAGTTGAAAGAATTGATTTTTCTGGTTAGTGTATGTTTTATTTCAACAATCTCCTTACTGATTTGGTTTATAGTACAAGTCTTTTTGTGTCATGAATGATATCTTGCTAGTTATCTACTTTAAAGTTTTGGTATTTGGAATTCTTTTCATCTTTGCAGCAATGTAAAAAAATGTAGTGTTTAGTGATTTTTAACTTTGTTATTTGGCTAGAAGAAAGAGATCATTATTCATGAGAGGATTCAATAAATCATCCAGACATTGAAAATTGAGGCTTCCTGACACCAGTAGTGATTGTATTGCTGTTACCTTTCAGAGTTTACACTGGAGTATAGTTTTGTATTGATGATCTGAATCGAGTTAACTCTCCTGTAAACCCAACAGTAAAACTCAGTAGTTAGTCTCAGACTGTGCAAAATTAATAATATATTACCATTAGACACACTTTCAATTCCTTGGCAAAAAAGCAGAATTAGGTTCAGAGAATTGCAGCATTCCCAAGGAACCTAGAATTAGAGCAGGAGACAGGATGAGAGTGCAAGGACTAGATACCACATGGATACAAATGCTCCTGTTCCTCTGCTCCTCTTCACAGGGGTACTGCTCAAGAGTGGTCCATGTCTGTTGTCTCTAGTTCTTTCCTTCTGATCTCTCTCTCTCTTTTAAAAAGATAGATCCAGAGAGAGTTAAAGAGAATGAATTTTACTTATTTTTTCATCTGATTTTCATTTTTCTGATGCTTAGTTGTTCATGTGGTGCTGGGTTTAGAACCAGGGTCTTTATACACTCCAGGTGAGCTCTCTACCACTGAGCTACCAGCACTGCCACTGCTACAGCCTCTCTCCTGGTCTCTCTTGAATCTACTTTTCAGAACCTACTTTCCCACCCACACTGCTCCTGTAAGGGTCCCAAGTGGCTGCAAGTGAAGACAGTGATCTGTTCTCAACCTCCTCTGTGTTGACTTTTCAGCACTAGTTAAAGCAAACTTTTCATTTTCAATTTATACAAGGACCACCTTCTTCTGATTTTCCTTCAGTCTAACTTGTAGGTTTTTCCAGGCTTCTTGCTGGCTCTTCTTCACTTTCCTGATTTTAAAAGTTGGAGGTTCAGTCCTATTTACTTCTCCACTAAAAACCACTGTTTTGGTGATCTCATTCAGTCTTGTGGCTTTAAATTCCACCTATAAGCTGACAGTTTCCAATAGTGTTACTAATTGGCACCTCTCATAGGTGGTAAACAAAGTATTTCCACTTGAAGCATCTCACAGGAATCCTAAACAATATGTCCATACTCTTGATCATTTCCCAGTGTCAAACCTGCAGACTTTCCTATCTGTCATCCAAGAAATCACCAATATTAACATTTTGTGTATTTTTTCCAGGTTAATATGGGTTTGCATATTTATTCTTATTTATACTTACAAGGTTATAGTATATATGCAGTTATCTTTTTCTGGTTTTCCTTATTTACTGTGAACATGTTTTATATACTCTTAAGTATTCTTTGGAAACCTAGCTGTTAGTAGCTACTTGGTTGTAGCTATAGTTTATTAACTAATACCTTATTAGTAACATTGGATTGCTTCATGTGACTTGCTGTGTAAGTAAACTATAAAAAGAAAGAAAGAGAGAGAGAGAGAGAGAAATACTTGCTCATTCTAGTTTTTACTATCCATTGCAGTAGCTAGGAGCCACATGTGGCTGCTGAGCTCTTAAATGTGACTAATTCAAATTAAGATGTGCTCTAGATGTAAAGTACACATCAGATTCAAGGACTTTGTTTAATATAAGTTTGAAAAATATTTTAATAATATTTATGTTGATTACTTGTTTGAAGCAATATTTTAGTTGCACTGGGTTAAATAAGATAGAATTTAAAATTGATTTCATTTTTGTCTTTTATCATTTTAAAACGTGACTATCAGAAAATGAGAAGTTGTGTGTATGGTTCACATTGTATTTTTATTAGATAGCGTTGTTTTGGCTGCTCAAGTCAATAATCATGGAGTCATTCATTCTCCTTCTTCCTCTTGAGTACTCATATCCTCTTAATGCTGCCTTCGAAATCCAATCGAATCTGACTACTTTTCATCACCTGCTTTTTGTCACTGAGGTCCAAGCCATCAGTAGCTCTTGCTGAGATTTTTTTTTTTTTGCAACAGCCCTTAAACTTGTTTTGGGCCACAGTCTAATATCACTAAAGGGCCACAGTAGTTCTTTCAAAACACATATAAAATCACATCTCTCTTCTCCTCGTAACCCTCCATTGGCTTATCATTCGTAGTAAGCGTAGTCCTCAAGCCAGTCCCTAAAATGCTTCTGTCTTCCTCCTTTTACATTATTTCTGCACCCTTCCTGTTGTGAGCAAAATACACTTCCCACTTTGAACCTTTACACTTGCTTCACTTCTGCTGGGAGTGGCTTCCTTTGGCTGTTGCAAGGCTATGTCTTCACCTTGCTCAAGTCTTTGCTTCTATGTAAAACCTTAACTGAACACTGCTGCAAACCATGGGTTTGCTGACCCCAACTGTCCCCAGTAATCCTCTAACTCTCTTGCTTCTTTTACATTTTAACAGATATTAATATCGAATATAATATACAGTTTTCTTATGAACTGAATTATTTTCTGTCTTTTCCCATCAGAGCATAAGTCCCATGAGGGCAGCAGCTTTGTTATATTCACTGCTCTATCTCCAGCTCTGGGAAAGATGTTTGATATATGTTCAGTGATAAATAGCTGTTTGTTGAAAGAATTAGCGAATGAACTACTACCATAGTGCTCTAGGTAATTAAAGGGAAGGAATGTGGGTGTTTTGGAAAATAATGCAACTGTTGTTTCCTGTTTTGAAAATAATTAGGAGATAAAGCTGCATTTTTAGAGGGGAACATTGCTAGACAAGACCTTAAATACAAGATTAAGGGATCTACATTTAATTTAGTGAAAAAAATAAGGAATCATTTAAGTTCTTCTCAAATTTTTAAAATGTAAAAGTTTTAAAACTAATACATAAAAGCATAAGATTTATCATTTCTTTATGGTGAAAACTTTCAAAGATTTTTTTCCTGTTTATGTGGAATGTATACTACATTGTTGTGATCTCTAGTCACCAGAAACTTTTGCTCCTATATAACCATAACTTAGAACCCATTGATCAACCTCTTCCTATCCCAGCCTTACTTACTCTCCAAGCCTATGGCAACTATCATACTATCCTCAACTTTAATGAATAAACTTTATAGATTTCATGATTGAGATCATGCAGTACTTATCTTTCTAGAAAGACTCATTTAAATCAACAGATAGGGGCAAATTTAATCTGGTATCTAAATGTAAAAATATATACAGATGGATATATATATATAAAACACTGTATAAACAGATAGTGGAGTGGAGGGGTCAGGGCCAGCGACAAGATCAGTTGAATGGATGTTGAAGTCACATAGTTGAAAACTGGACTTGCTAGCCATGAAAATGAAAAAAAAACAAAACAAAACAAAACAAAACACATGTGAAACCATCCACTGTGAAACCTATAGGACTTGGCAGCTGGTTCCATGTGGGAAAGGATGGGCAATTATTTAAAAAGTTGCCTTTGCTCTAATCTTCAGGAACAGAGTTGATGAGATGATAAGGGAAAAATAAAATTCCAAAGCCAAAGGTGCAAAGTTTGAGAGAAGTTGGTTTCAGTCTTGAGAAGTCTTCAGCTTGAAAGAGATGTCCAGTGAATTCCTTAAATGTTTTTACATATGTTTCAGGCATCTTCAAAAATAAAAGTGCAATTTTATCTAACTTCAGAACTTGCTGTTTTTACAGGGGGAACCTTGCCTAGGATACCTGGAGACATAGGAAGGGAGGCAGAGAGGAGGGAAGGATTATGTAGGATATCTAGAAGACTGGAGGGAGGGAGTATGGGGGAATCAACTCAGAAGGAGATCTCCGCCCTTCAGGAGAAGTCCATTTAACACAGGGATTCTTTCGGGGGAAACATAGAACCATGGGGAACACAAGGGGGGAAACCATGACATGGCATCAACCTTGGCTAACTATGTAAATATACATTTGTTCTTGATGGTTTGATAATGATTCCCCTTCAATTGTAAGTCCATATTCAACAATAATAATAAAAAAAGAACTTGATGTTTTTAAATTTATGCTATAAAGGTGTTTGGGGAAATATAATAGAGAGGACACTGCTCTTTTATCAGCATTTGTCAATGGAAGTCTTATAAAGTCAACACTACATTTGCATACTACAGAAATATTAATTAGCTCTAAGTCCAGATTTTGTAATATCTAGGAGGTTGGTGAAATACTATTTCTAGCGTATTTCCTTGTTGCTAAACAGAAACATTGGGTTTTACATGCTTGGATCAGTCAATGAATTCACACTGAAGTATTTTAGTAATGTTTTCAAAGAGTCATAGAATACAGTTATTATTTTGGTAGGGAACTATATTCTTTCACTTCATAGCCTTGAAAAACTGAAATCTGTCATGTCCTTGCTTATTTAAAAGCTTTCTGTATAGGGAGTTTTTTAAAAAGGTGTTCTAGATGCTAAGCCAGTGTTTATGGGCATCAGAGGTAATCTCATCATTTTTTCTGGTTATTTAATTATAGACTAAAATTACTGATAATACCATTGACTTCATCTCTTATTTTTAATATTACTATTGGGGTCTTCTTTAAAGTTATGACTATATCTCAGAGAAAACTTGTTACGGAATTTGTCACTTAAAGCAGAAGTTGCAAAGAAAACTCATTAAAAATTATGTCAGGCTAAACTTTTAACCGCTATATGATTATGAAGAATTGAATGTATTACTGCTAAACATCTGCTCCTTCAATTGTTCAAATTGATTCATTCAACAAATACTTATTATAAATATATCTTTGTCAACTACTGTTTATGTAAGCCCCCAAATTCCTGCCTTTATGGAGTTTACATTCTTGTAGAGAGGGTAGAGAGAAAATGACAATAAACAGTTTAAAATATTACTTGTTGAAAATGATTAGCATTAAGCAGAAAATGAAGGCAGGAAATGGATGGTAGGGAGTATTGGGGTGGTTTGATTACATTTGCAATTTTAGTTTGGTCAGAGAACAGCCCATTAAGAGGATCAAGTTGAAAAAAGACCTAAAACAGGGGATAGAAAGAACAGGTATGCAGATGGCTTCAGGAAATGTGTTTGAACCATAGGGAAGAATACAGCACAGGTCTTGGAACAGGGGTATGCCAGGTGTATTTGGGTAGCAAGTGAGCCTAGCAGTACATGAGTGCAGACAGGTAAGGGGATCATATCCTACAGGGCCCTAGAGGTCCTGGTCAGAGAACCAGTCATTGGAGGTTTTGAGCACAGAAGCAGCATGGGCTGACAAACCTTTCTGAAGGCTGACCTTGCCTGCACTTCCGGAAAAATCTCAGGGGCAAGAATGGAAGTGGTGGAATCAGTTGGGAGGAACTGATAAGTAATAGGGGAGCGGGGAGCAGTGGAGAAGAGTGGTCAGTCAGAGCGTAGTTTGAGGCTTAGAGTGGAGAGGATTTGCTGAGGATTGGATGTGAGTACATAGGGAAGAAAGGACTAAGGAAGACTAAGGATTTTTTTTGGGGGGGGGTCTGGACAACTGGTAGAGTAGAGAATCTATATAGTAGTAGAAAGCATTGTATGCAGTTTTGTTTCAAAGATTTTAAATGTCTAAGAATTTATTTTCACTTGCCAGGATTCTTTTTTGTCCTCCTATCTTAGTTTGAAATCCTTCCTCTTTCCCAAGATAAAGAATCTTTTACTTTCTAAAATGTTTATCCTTTGCTGTAATGGACTATGACTTTGATCATGTTATATATATATTTTTTCTTTTTTCTTAGAGAGAAAGAGGGACAGTGAGAGAGACAAAGAGAAAGACAGAATCAATTTTATTCAGTTTTTCGTGTGGTTTTTATTGCTTTGACACTTTGTTGTGTACACGGTGCTGGGGTTCGAACCTGTGTCCTTGCACATGCCAGGCAAACGCTGTAACCACTGAGTCACCACTCCAGCCCCCTCTTTTTAAAAAAAATTTTACTATTGTTTTTTAATTCAGATTTAAATGATTATATAAGTATTATTTGGGTTTCCAGGGGAATAAAGAGTAAGCTACATTGTTGGCCCCCTCATCCCTCCCTCTCTTCCCTTCTTCTATCCTCCTTCCCACCACTTTTTTCCCTCCTCCCCGCTACATATCTGTGGTTCCCCTAGATTATGGGTGGCTTCAACATTGGTGCACCTAGAACATACACTTGACTATCTTTCACCCAAGGCTGGGTTTTCTTCCAGCCTCAACAAGTGATGGGAAACATTTGAACCTTGAGTCTCCGGGTTTGGCTAATTTCACTCAACGTAATTTCTTCCATTGCCATCCATCTACCTTCAAAGGCTGTAATATCGTTATTTATAATATCTGAGTAGAGCTCAGATATTATATATATCCCACAACTTTTGATCGAGTAAAGGGCGTCTAGGTTGTTTCCAAGATTTAGCTATTGAAAATTGAGCTGCTATGAACATTCATTTAATTGGACTGTTAGTTGCAATTATAAAATACTCAAATCATGTACATTTATTTATATAAGGGGAAAGCCCTTTAGCATAGCATATAATGTATTATATTCTACTCCAAATTCAGTAATTTGATCTAATAAGTAACCTGTTATATGGAAAACACATTTTCTTTAAAAAAATAATGGTTGAAGCAGGGAAAAGACATTGAATGATGTGGCTTCTAATGTTACAAAAATTTTTAAAAAGAGAGAAGGAAGACTAAAAGTCATTGGCAAAACTCATTGCACTGCATTGTTTATCTTACTCCCCTTAGTAATTTGATGAGGGAGCATTTAATTGGGAATCAAATTTTTGATAATTATGAAATAGTAGTAATTTTAGAGTTGTAACGGTTAACTTGGCCCAGTATGTTTATAGAACATGTTGAAAATCTTAGTATTCTCCATTACTCATGATTATGAGCACCTGATAATGAATTAATATATGAATTCCATAGTAAACCTGAAAACTGAGTTAAAGGTAGATCATGTTTTTATGAGTTGTGAAAAGAAAGTGTAAAGTATCTGCATTATCATTATTCATTCTGGATGTACAATTGATAAATAAAATAGTGACAGAGAGAGAGAATCATTGCCACATGAAAAACTAAGTAAAAATGATTCTGTCTCTGTCACTCTTTCTTTAAAATAATATAATAATAAAATAAATAAATCAATAAAATTCAATAAGTAATTATGAAGAAACAAAATTCTTCAACTAATTTAAGAAAGCATCTTTTCTTTGGCATCACTAAGAATTACCATTTCTGTTGTGTCCGCATGCTCAATCTTGGGCCTTCTTCCACCCCATTTCCTACTTATCATTTACCCTTTCTCTCTATCCTTTTGTCCCCTTGCTGCCAATTCTGCCCACTTCTCTTTCCATTCCCTTGAAACTTGCTTTAAACCTAAAACTATCTATTCTATAAAAGTCACTCATAACTATCAGATGGCTAAATGTAACATTCCCCTTTTAAGCCTTTTTCCAGTAGCCTCTCTGTAGTACTTGACCCTGGAGATCAGCATTCTCAAGTAGGCATGAAGAAGCATCATGAACTCCCAGGTGCCTCTGCCTCCTTTGCTCACTACCACCTCTGTCTAATACGTATTCCCCCTGCCTCATTTGTCTGAGAGAAAGCCTCTTAATTCCTCTGAAAGATTCCTTGAAGATTAATTCTTCTCTTCTTTCTGACATGAGTCATGCACCAGTCATTAAAGATCTTGTTATATTTGTGGCTTTTTCTTTGGACACTTTGATAGACTCTAGGATCTTTTTGTGCAGTCATCTTTATACTCCAGCTCTAAACATGTAATAATCTCTTGATAAATATTTAGTTGATGAATCAATTCTTTTATTATGAAGCACATTTAGAGTTTAGAGATCTTTTCATCATCAGAATATGTACACATTCATACCTCTTTTCAAACTTTAAATTCCCTTTGAGATCATTATGAGTTTCTTAAACTATCCTCTAATCTTTGATACCAACTGTATGGTGCAAATGAAAAAGTGGAAGAAAATGCTGAGTTTGGAGAACACAAAATGGAAAAATGAGGGGGAGCTTTTCCTCTTCAATCCCATCTGTATCCTTCTTTGCTTCCTTGCATCTCCCAGGCATAAATAGATGCTTAAACCCTCCAGAATAGAAGTGCAACAGTTAGGTCATATCTGTACTCTCACATTTTCTATTCACACAGTGAGGAAAAGAGTTCTAGAATAAATTCATTTATGAGAATAATAGCAAATAGAAAAATAAAACAGAAGAAAAACAAAGAAACAACATGACATCATTTAGAAGAAAATGGATATGGTGTCGCTTGCTAGAAAATATTAAAAGTGCTGATATTTCTCTTAATAAAATTAAATTTTATAATAATATGAATATAATAGTATATTAATAAATATAATACATACAATATATAATTATAAGAATATAGCAATATAAATTTATTAATTTTTCCCATTTCATTGAATTTTAGTAATATACTATTAGGTAACCCAAATATTTGGATAATACTTAACTTTTTCAGATATAACTTCTTCATTTTTATCTATGTAATTCATTCATATTCACTAGAATTGCCGTAGAGAAAGACTATGGCACGTAGCACTGCAAGAAAACAGAAATATTTTTTGAAAGGACATTCATACTGTCATTGAATTTGTTCTTAATCGACAGTGCTCATATTTCTTGTTTTTTATTTTGGCTGGCACTATGTATGAGAATTGCTATATTCATTTATGAAAGAAAGTACATGTTACGTCTCTTGTACTCTATGAAAATATGCAGCTCTGGCAGTTACACTGGATGGTTTTGCTATCGTAATTAAAACACAGATGGAGCTCATTTCTTTCCCAAGTGTTTGATTGGCAGATGCTGTGATCAACACTCCTCTCTGCTGAACACATCAGCACCATCTGCCTCCAGTCTGTTTGCAGAGGGTGGTCGCAGTGGAACTTCCTCAGTCTCATGTGAACAAGTTTAATAGAGTACATTTCTCTTGCTAAAACTATCAGATAATTTGTGAAAAATTATATACAATATATAAAATTTTTCATGACAGTTAGTTTGCAACCTAATGAAATATTCCTTAAAACTGTATTTAACAAAATCCATAACTTTCTTACTCTGATTAAAATATTTAGAATATAACATAAAATCACTATATCTTGAAAAGTTAAAAGTTTCTAAATAAATTGAGCCAATGAGGCATTTTCTCTTTAGTGAGATTGTTAGAAATGTTTTCAAGTCAGGGTCTTGTGTTTTGAACAATTAGTTTGAGCACTAGTTCTAAATTCTCCTAAACCAATGTTAAAATAGTTTCAAATATGTGAATTTAGAAAATTTTATAACTGCTATAAATAGATTGTGATAAATGGTACTTCTCTATAGGTATCAGGTAAGAAATAGATAGAAATTTATGTTCATACAATTTTCATGCAGATAAGTGAACATAGGTTAATTATTTTGTAGAACAAGATAGCATTTAATACATTGGAAGTACAGATACAATGATATTTTTAAGAAGAAGAAAAAATTATTTGATTGTTCTGGCAACAAATTTTGCAACATGATATTCATGAGATAGTCTAGATTTGTGAGGAACACATTTGTATTATGCTCAGCGGCATGAATTCTGTATTATAATTAAATAATGGAAAACTCGTTTGAATTCACCCTTCCCTGTCAAAATGAATAAATAATTATTATTGGCAAGATGAAAAACATACTTTCTGTACTTTTGGTGGAAACCAAGCAAATCAAACTGCTGTGTAGAGAATGTTAGGACAAAGAATAAAGGAGTTAGATTGAAAAACATTCTGAAGAACAATGGAATATCCTCATTGCTTATGGTTCTTATGGAAACTCACAATAAAGGGCAAGAGTGACTTTCGGATTTGGGCAAGAATTTGAAGACTAGTTTCATAAAATTAGTTACTTCACAGAATGAAAAATAAGATGAGTTTTGGAGGTGAACCAACAGAAAAGAAGGAAAATAATTGTGAATGTGTAAAAATGTTTCATCTTCTATTGTCAGACTCTTTTATGGATAAATTTTGAATTAGCATCTCATTTTGTTTGAACATATAATCATCTCTATTCAAGCTTGGAAATTTTTAAGGTAAGGATTGGAAGTGGAAAGGGAGAGAGAAGAGTTTTAACTTTATTAAAATTATTTTTTAGTTAATGTAGAAAACATTTATAAGGAGGCTGCATTCTCATAAGTGGAAGGATGTAAATAATTCCCTCTGTTTAGCATACTTTCTCATCCTCTGACTATTTTCTCAGAGTGCTGTCAGTCCTTAGGATGGGACTGGGCATGCGGGCGGTGGTGCATAAACTTTTCACAATAGGATAGCCCTAGGAGCTGGGTGTATTTTGATATAAATAATTATATAATTTTGATATAAAAGGCTGGGATAATTATTGTAAATGAAGTAGAATTTCAGGGAAGGAAGAAACTTTACAGATTTTTTTTAAGAGAGGGACAGTGTGTGTGTGTGTGTGTGTGTGAGAGAGAGAGAGAAAGGGAGAAAGAGAGAATCACCTTTATTTAGTTTTTCATGAGGCTTTCGTTGCTCTGACACTTTGTTGTGAATATGGTGCTTGGGTTTGAACCTGCGTCCTTGCACATGCCAGGCAAGCGCCATAACTGCTGAGCCACCCTGCAGCCTCAAGACACTTTACAGAGTGACTGGGAATACCTGGACAATGCCATTTGTTCACTTCACTTCTCCCAACTGGGGCTGTCTTATTTCTCAACCTGTTTCTTCTTTCTGTGCCAGTTTTATTTTGTGTTGACATTTACTATACACTGTACATTTACAAACACCCATTTTAATATCACTATATGATATGGTCTCCATAGAACGTTAGTAATGTGTCATTTGGTTAATAACAACCAAAACTGATTGCATGATTCCTATGTACCAAACTTTTCTAAGTACTTTTTCAGGTTACTTTCACTGAAATCATTTCTATGAGGAAGTACTATTATTATTACCTCATTTTACAAAAGAGGAAATTGCCTGATGTGACCAAATTAATCCAGGAGAGGAACTGGGATTACTCAGGCAGACTGGCTTCAGATTACTGTGCTCCGTTGCCATTAAAATACACCCAGCTCCTAGGCCTATCCTATTGTGAAGAGTTTATGCTCCAGTGCACACATGCCCAATCCCATCCCAAGAACTGGGCAGCAGAGGACACTGAGAAGATAATCTGATGATGAGAAAGTATGCTAAACAGAGAAAAGAGGAGGTGAGAAGAAAAATTACCATAGGAAGAGATTGGGTGGAGATATGTAGGCCATGTGAGTCACCCTGACACAGTTACCTTTGCCCAAACACAGACTCGACTGTGTTCATCCACCTGGATCCAGTCTGTGACTCCACCTGGGTCCAGTCTAGTGCATGGAAGTGCAACAGAGAGATAAGGCAAGGAAAAGTACTCCTAGTGGAAATGAATTTCAATTTCATTTCTTTTTCCCAGTTAGAAGGAATTTCTGAGAAGGTATTGAATGAGATGAGGAAAAGTGAGTCTCTTATCTCTTATCTTCAACCATAGTAGAAGTGCCCTACCCCAGGGAGATTGCGTTCCTTGGGGTTAGCCCCCAGTTTTTCATTTTCTCTGGTTCTTTGTTTCCATGTGAGTAATATGAGAAAGCTGGGCTAAAAGTCCCTGCCAACTCTGAAAAAGGTTTGTGATGCTAAAGAACTTCCCATTTCAGTGAAAGAGACCCAAGAAATGCGTATAGAATGTTAAAATGCACCTGGGGTGAAGCATACCTGTAATCACTGTGACTGAGGAGACTGAGGCAGGAGGATTGCAAGTTTGATGTCAGTCTTAGCAATTTAGGGTCTAAGCAACTTAGGGAGACCCTGTCTCAATACAAAAAATAAAGGAAGGACTGGAGATGTACCTCCAGAGTAAAGAGGCGGGGTTCAACTCCAGTACTAACAAAACAAAACAAACAGGTTAAACATAGGTTAAAAGAACAGAAAGTAATAAGAACAGAGGCAATCCTTTAAGAGTGGGAGGATCGGGGTTGGGGATTTAGCTCAGTGGCAAAGCGCTTGCCTAGAACACACAAGGCCCCAAGTTCGGTCCTCAGCCCTGAAAAAAAAAAAAAAAGAGTGGGGGGATTGAACCTACTAGTTTTCTGGTTACGCAGTTGTACAATTTGTTAAATCTAAAATTGTACATTGAAAATGTGCTTTTCATCTTATGTACATTTTATCTCAGTAAAAACACATAGCGCAGAGAAAAGTTTAAGTAAGATATTAGTGCAGTTTTTTGTGTATGACAAACTGTTAATTTATTTCCCTTAACTGTTTTTCCTTTTTACAATATTTATGAGACTAATTTGAAGTTTTAAGTTTGTGTTACATTTTTTTGTTACTGTATTTCTAAACGTTGCTGAATTTAAATGTTAGTTACTGTGTGAGTCTTACTGGCCTAGACAGTTCCTAACATATAGTTAACATTCAATAACTATTAATCACACAGAATCATTGAATCTATATCATTGTTTATTTGTGATTTAGAATGATATCTAGTTTTCTGTTTAGTCAATTTAACATTGACCTACTCTTTCATGCTTTTTTATAGCAATGGTGTATTAGTATGTTTTAGATTGCTTTAAATTTTTCCTTTATCTTCCTTTTCTATTTAAAATTCTTATATTTGGTTAAAATCTTAAACTATAACTTTACTACCTCCATTGACCCTGGTGGTCAACTATTTTATCCACATGTGCAGAAAGCAAATGAAGAGTGACACTGATTGAAATCAGTTCTTTTATGTCCAGTTTAAGAGAAAAATAATGTTTGACAATGCATGATCTCCCAGGTTAGATGCATGAGTCTTAGAAGATAATATATTGAAAACTGCACTGTACCAAAATTTCTTGCATTCAGCAAGATGGAAAGATCGGAGAAAAGATAGTAGTTGAAAGGAGCTGGAATAATGCTCAGCTTGAAGATGAAGCACTGTGCATGAAAAGAAGCATAAAATAAGGGAAAGTAGCTTGCTCCTATACTCCTGACGTTCTACCCTATCCCAAAGCCATCAGCAAAGTTCACTTATCTAGATTTTTGCCAGCTGAGTTCATGCTGGGCCTTGCTGACTTAGTATCAGTCATTTTAGTCTTCCTTTCTCCCCTTTCAATCCCCTAAATTCTTAAAGTCTATAGTTAATGTTCCTTGATGGCAAACTCCAAAAGGCAAAACTGACCCTCGAAAGTGAGAGTGAGAACAAAATGTAGAATGATGCTATAGGTATAAGTGATTGGAGTGTGCTGGACAAAATTGAGAACAATAAACAGTGCAAGAGGCGAAGAAGATCCAGTAAACCTATTGCTGACTTCCTATTCCCCAGCAGGTGACAACATGCTTGGACCCAGGCTCAGGCCAGCATGGAGGGGAAGGATTGAGGCCCAGTGATATAGTCACAGCCCTAACTCTCACAAGAGCTGTCTAACTCCTTACAGTCCAAGAGATTTATTTTGAGCTGGGTTGATATCTAAAGCAATCTACACCTGAGTTTGGATAGTGAATGAATAGACTATGGGGAATGTAATATCCAAAGTCATGGGGATGAAAAGATGGGATTAGAAAACTTTATAAAGAAAATAAAATGTTTCAAAAGTACTTTGTACTGGGGCTGGAGTGGTGGCTCAGTGGTTTCGGTGCTTGCCTGGCAAGCTCGAGGACCCAGGTTCAAACCCCAGCACCACGTACACAACTAAGTGTTGGAACAACGAAGGCCATGTGAAAAAGTAAATAAAGTTGTTTCTCTCTTTCTCTGTCATTCTCACTGTCCCTCTCTCTTTATTAAAAAAAAAAAGTACTTTGTACTAATTTCAAGTTCTTGATTCCTTACAGTATAGTTCAGTAGGAGGTGGAATAGAGTCAATGCCCCAAATGTGCATTCTTATTAAAGTCTCTCCCTAGTAAAGAAAAGCCCAGCACCTCTTCTATTTTTCAAGACCCTTGGATTATTAACTACTGAATGCCAAGATGTGGTTACAAAAACTCATTTCATTTACTAAATACCTTTTAACATAGTCACAAAATACAATGGTCGGTTGTGTAATGTAGGTTGAAGATCATATTAGAAATCCAAAGGTAAGGTTCTTCCGGCCAAATTGCCACTGTTTCCTCATTGCCAACCTTCCTGAATCTGAATTAATGACATTTAAATCTTTCCACATGGGTGTGGCAGAGGTTATTTTTACAGAATTGCACAATACCAAGGTGGGAAAATTCTCAAAACTTATCTCTTAAAAATTGAAAGCTTTGAATGCAGGAAGAGGGAAGTATAGGATTGTAGAAATATAACAGGAAATACAAGGAGAAGCTCAGCTGCTCAAAAATAGCTTATTTTGTGTTTATAAATTTTATCATCAAAACAGAGAGTTTAAAGAATATAAGAAGTTGTTACAGAAGAGAATAAAAGTACAATATTTATTTAGCAACTGAATTAAAACAGAATCATAGGTACTATAAGTTTTACTAAACTTTAGGAAAGAATGTTAGAAAATTAAAAACAATTTTAAACATGAACAAAAGATTCATGGTATATTATAATACTCCTACTTTTTAAAAATCAAAAGTTAAAAATAATTTTTTCTTAACATATTTCCTTTTCAATATGTGACCATCATGAAGAACTTTGGGTGGGAAATAATTAGATGGGAAAGACTGAACAATTGGGTGATTCAGGCTTTCCTGTATCTGCAGCTTGATTCCTGAAGGAACACTGGAACAGATGTCAGACTGCAATCAGGGTGAGCAATTAAAGCAAGTAATCTTAGAGCATGCATAACTAGGAATTAGGGCTATGGATTCTCTTTTCTTCACTGCCATTTTCTTCTAACAGAGGGAATGAAGAAAGAAATGAAATATGATCCAGAATCAAGCTCAAAACTCAGACGGTGCCCAGTTTAAGTTTACCATAAACCCTTCTAATCCATTAATTAATTTATATTAATTTTATTTCTTTAGTGCTGGGATTGAACACAGGGCCTTGCCAATGCTGAACAGTACATGCTATATCACTGAGCTACATTCTCAGCCCGTATAGGTTAATTTTTCTTTTTTAAAGAGAGGACAGTGAGTAAGAGAGAGAGAGAGAGAGAGAGAGAGAGAGAGAATCAACTTTTATTGAGTTTTTCCACATGGTTTTCATTGCTATGACACTTAGTTGTGTACGTGGGTGCTGGGGTTTGAACTCGCATACTTGTGCATGCCAGGCAAACGCCGTAATCGCCAAGCCACCACTCCAGCCCCTATAGGTTAACTTTTAGTAGACCTATTCTTGTATACATTATACAGCAAAATCTAGATGAATCATAAAGTCACAGAAAGGGAACTAACTGATCTCAAATAGACCCTGACCATGAAAAAGATACCATTTCTGCCCCTTCTCTGTTGATGAGAAAAATACTTAAACTTTTATTATTTGATCTTATCTTTGTGTATTTAATTTAGCATATGTTTGTTTTAACATGGTTAGGAGCATTAGAAATGAAAATACTTAAGATGACATTTGTTTTACTTAATACCTATAAAACAAGCATATGGCTTAAGGAAGCAGCATTAAAGATGCTACTTGATCCTTAATTCAAGACCATACTTGATGCTACATCTGGAAGAAGAGCTATACTAAGAAGCATGCTGTTGAATTAAATACTACATTATTCATCATTATTTAAGGAAATAAAAGTCAGGTGTTCATGAGCATTGTATGTGAAACCAAATATATCTTCCTTAGGGAAGGAGAAAGTTCAGCAAACGTTTCTACATCTGTAGTATTTATATATATGACATCTTAATAAACCTAAGAGGAAAGATTTTATAGTGAATCCAGCCAACACTTTGTAGATAAATTACTTTATCTTAGTCATCAAAGTTGTCATTTGTAATAGTCACTGGGATAGTCATTTTGTGCTTAAAATTCCTCCTTCAAAACATAGAATTGCCAAGATTTGTCTTTAAATGTTTTCCCAACACTTATAATATATCTGATAGTGATTAAAAAGCTAAGTATAATTAATTGGTCCCATGTGTAACTCTGATAACTGGCATCTGGTTACATTTCCTGTTACTCAAATTACTCCGTTTTGCTATGACCATTTTGTGCTCAGTATACTGTTCCCCACCACCCCTGCGCCATCTCTGTGAGAAAAAGAAGCTTCAATTCAAGGTTAAATAAAGGTGACAGTGTTTTCCTAATGAATTTTATGGGAGTAGAAACAAATCATTTAAAAACTTCATGAGCTCGCCTGTCTCCCCTGCTTTTTCCCCCAGTTACAAGAATCAGGAAATTTAATGCTGATATAATACTATTATAAGTCTATTGTTTATATTCAAAATTTTTCCTCTTTTTCCTAATTGAGAAATGTAAAATTTCTAGCATGAGGATTCTGCTATGCTGTGTATGTAGTGTGTCCCCCAAATATGTATGTGCTGGAAGCTTGGTCTCCAGTTTGGCTGTGTTCAGGTGTAGGACCTTTTTCTTTTTTAAAGGCCTAGTAGAAGGTGGTCATTTCAGGAGGCCCCTCAGAGGAGATACATGTTATTCTGAAGGGTCCCAGGTTAGCTCCCTGTGGAGTAACTTGTTATACAAAGAGCAAGCCTGGGCCCTCTATTCCTCTAGCTTCCTGTCTTCCATGTGACTTTTCTCTCCCTCTTGCACCTGATCCTGCCATGATGCCATCTGCTATGTTATGATGTAGCCAGAAGGAGCTAAGAGGCCAGTTGTGTGGGGCTGCCCAGTCTTGACTTCCTGCCTCCAAAACCGTAAGCCAAATTAACCTCTTATCCTATATACTGCTCAGACTTAGGTATTTTGTTATAGCAACAGAAAATGGACCATATTACATTCACTCTACATACACATTTTTTATTTATAATCTATATAGTTAGCATATTATTTCTAGAGCTAAACTTACGTTTGGGTGACAAAAGAGTCTTCAGGTAACCTTGCAAGCTGATGAAAGGTCAAGAGACAGAAAACTACCCACATCTGATACAGGTACTGATGACAGACCTGTGCAGGCTTCCTGAGATCCCAAAGACTAAAAAGTTGAAGGAGGAGGTATCCTAACTAACCCAGCATCCATGCTTTCAGGTACCCCATGCAGATTTCTGATCTGTAATGTTTCAGTCACTTATGCAGGTCAACAGAAAAAGAAACAATCTTGAGTCTTTTTCAACTATATGAAGTAGCTGTCTAATAGTTTCATTTTAAAAATAGTTTTATTACAGATTTTCTGGGAGAAACCTTTGATAATGGATTCTTCCTAAATATGGATGGTTTTAGAGTCTACAATATTATTACCCTTACTTCAATGTTGCTAGTTTTAGATTCAAAACTAAAAACTTTGGCTTTGAATGAGAAATTAGATATTATCCAAATCACATATACTCTTTTTTATTAAGGAGTTGAGTTGTTGTACAATCATAAACGTGTATAATGTAACAATGCCGTACTTTATATTAAACCATACTTAGCCCCACATCGTCCACACCCCACTCTTTAGTTTCTTCTATATTATTGCCCCTATAACAGACATGTGTGTGTGTATATATATATATATATATGTATATATATATATATATATATACAAAACCACATATAGTCTTAATAGTTCAAGAAAATAAACTCAAAAGGGAATCTACAATAATTTTAATAGACACCTGATTCTTCACTGCCTATGTAACATCAATTATCAAATGCCAGTTTTTTTTTTTAAAGAGAGGAAGGACAGTGAGAGAGAGAGAGAATTGATTTATTTAGTTTTTCATATGGCTTTCATTGCTCTGACATTTAGTTGTGTACGTGGGTGCAGGGGTTTGAACCCATGTACTCGTGCGTGCCAGTCAAGCGCTGCAACCACCCAGCCACTGCTCCAGCCCCCAAATGCCAGTTTTTAATGTTTTCATACTGTGTTGGAAAGAGCATTTTTAAAAGTATTTTTTTAAAAAAGAGGAAGGGAGAATCAATTTTATTTATTGTTTCATCTGGCATTTGTTTCCCCAACAGTTAAGTTATGTATGTGGAGCTGGAGTTCAAACCCAGGTCCATGTACATGCCAGGGAAGTGCTCCAACTGCTGAGCCACTGCTCCAGCTTGGAAAGAGAATTTAATGTGTAGTCATGAGATGCTGGCCCAGGGTTCAAATTTCAGGATTATGAACTATGCAAATTTGTCAAAGTCATGGAACCTCTTTGAGCTTCAATTTTGACTCATGTAATGGAAGTATATATGAAAATACTACTACTTTCTAGAGTTAGAGTTTTATGACAAATAAATGAGATTGTTATAAAATTAATTTGAACTGTGTAAAACCTGGGTTTTCTTTATGATTCTGACATTTTCTGACATTGTTGACATTGTTGTTACTTAAATTAATAAAGCTTTATTTTTTACAACTATAAAATGAGGATAATAGGAACACAGTATTTGTAAACTAAGAACTCAATAAAAGTTAATTACTATTATTTGTAATAAATCTCCACAAATGTGCTTTGTGTCTTTTGGAGATTTAAAATGACAACAAAATACCATGCTTTTTAAGTTAATAAAAACTTGTTCTAGTATTTATTTGTATATAAAAATGTTATTTTACATACTTTCTTCCTAAACAGGTAATGTCCCCTTTATATGTAATTTTACTTATATTTCTGATATAATGTGTTTGAAGAGTAATGGGTGGTCAAGTCCCTTTCATTGTTTGTACTTTATTATAGTTGATAACAACTAAATTATAGATTATTTTGTTGGCATGTTTTATATAAAAATGGGAAGAACTTCTGTGTTCTTGTATGATATTGGATAGAATTTTTTAAGTTGTGAGAGGAAAACACATTCGAGGTCATCATGAACTGTGTCCTCTCCAAAGAACATATTTGAAATGCACTTGAGATTGCACATGCCATTTAGAGGTAGCCTTTCCTTAGGTAATGGGATTAACAGCTGCCTTGGAACTACAATCCTGAAAGATGCAAATTTGTTTCTAAATGCTATAGCAAGTAACCTTACGCTCCTTGACAGGTCTTACATCGTAACTGCTACTCTTGGAATAGAAAATGAAGACCTCATACAAAGATTTTCAAAGGAGGGATTCAGTAATGAGAAAGTTAAAATTAGCTGCTTCCGTCTTTATTCTTCAGTGATGGTATCACTGAAACAGTGTGATGAGTAACCTGAATTTAGAATACAGTTAGATGCAGATGCTTTTATAAGCCATTCACCTATGCATGAACATTTTTTATTTTTGTGCCCTTAATTTTTAGTATTTTTATTTTTTTAAAGAGAGAGGGGCAGTGAAAGGGAGAGAGAATCAGTTTTATTTAGTTTTTCATGTGGCTTTCATTGCTCCTACACTTCGTTGTGTACATGGTGCTGGGGTGTGAACCCACATCCTCACGGATGCCAGGTAAGCACCCTAATGGCTAAGCCAGAAGTACAGTCCCTTTTTAGTAATTTTTTTAAAGAGAGACAGACAGTGAGAGAGAGAAACAATTTTTATTTAATTATTCATGTGGCTTTCATTGCTCCGGGACTTTGTTGCGTACCTGGTGCTAGGGTTTGAACTCGCGTACTCCCACATTCCAGGCAAGCGCTGTAACAGCCGAGCCATTGCTCTAGCCCCCTTTTTAGTACTTTTAAAAGAAATGTATGTTAAGAATTATTTTCAGTTTAAACAAATTGATTGATAATTCAAAACCTCTGAACCATTTAGTTTGGGCAGAATTCCACATGTAAGGAATAAAAGGCAAGAACTACTTGGTTTTTCTCTTTTGTACCATGTTTCAGAAAGACTTCTCTTACTTTCCTGGAGAAACACTACAGGTATATTGTGACACACAGTTCTAGGAAAATAAAATAAAATAAAACCTTAGTGAACTTGTTCTATCACACATTCCTGATTATATTCTAAGATTTCCCTTTGTTTCTAATTTTACCTTCATACTATGAATAATTACTAAACATTATAAATATTACTATTTTAAGCAAATCTCCATAAATTTTAAATGTTCCATGTCCATTTTCAAGAAAAATAATTTTTTTATAGCTAGGATTCCAACAGAATGTAAAATAAAAATGTTAAGATCTTTTGATGATCTTAATGTACAAGTCATTCTGGGACTGCAGTATTTGGATAAAAAGAAAATATTGTAGTGTAAAACTTTACCTGATATTTAATTTTTTCCAGTTTAAAGAAACAATTGCAGATTTTTATTTGTTAGATAATAGTTATTTGACAGTATGACAGTTACTGGATGATAAGACATTATTATTTTTAATGTGTGATTTTGATTTTAGATTTTTTCATTTGAAACTGTTCTCAATTCTCTCTAAAATGCTCTATTTCCCACTCTTCTTAGACATCCATACTGCACTGACCATACTTTTAACAATGTTGCTAGCTTCTAGTCGTAAGTATGAACAATGTGCTATAGAACCATGAGGCCCATTCCGGTGAGCCTGGGCTTCAGCATCAAAGCCCTTATCTGCTTCCCTCTGTCTCAGACTAGTGTGGGTTACTTATCCTCTTTCAGTTTTCTAGTCTGTAAAATGAAATTGGTGGTATATGTAGGGCAGAAGTGAGATTATATGTGATCCCCCTGTACCTATCAGTGTCTGGCATGTTGAACACAATAAAGTTTACTACCAAAATTCATGATAGATGGAAATGGAAAGGCTAATGTAAGAGGTTTAGATTTACAACTGAATATATCCTGACTATTGCTATGGCTGTGGTAATAGTTATTTGCTTTTCATTTTTTATTCTACAAAACAAAGTCTTATAATCTCTAAGTATGACACAACTCAGTGTTATATGAAGGACTCCAAATTACATAGCAATTCAAAGAGTTCAGCCCACACTAAGCATTCAGTAAAATAAGAAATTTCTAATACAATAATGCAGCCCCTATGATAGAGGTTGGGTACTCTGCAGTTTGGTTGAAAGTCATTTTTGCAAAGCCCTTCTGGATATTCAAGCTTTAAATATTTGTAATTAGCAATTAAAATTGCTAAATTTTGAGAGTATACTCATATAAATAACTGTTGATGATCTTTAATATGTAGTCTTTAAATAAAAACCAAGTATAAGCAAATAGGAGCTTTGCATTTTTAAGAAATTGTACATGTGAGAAATAATTTTCAGTATAAATTTTTGTCAAATTTGTAGAGATTATGTGTATTACCTTTGTAAATCTCCAAATCTAGAAAGAACTAGTCTCTGTTTTGAATCTTTGTAGCATACTAGATAGATGGGTCACTGCTTTGTTGATCTGGCAACATATGTAGCTAACTCTCAATCAACCTGCTCTAGGAAAATATTTCTATTTCTAAACGGGGTATATGTCCAGCTGTTGTGCTCTGGTGTGACTGTACTACTGGTTATATAAATTTCATTCATTCTGAAAGATCTATACCAATGTGGTACAGTTGTTAAATATTTTGATTGTTACCTAGAACTATTTATACCTATATCTACATCCCTGTTTTCTCACTGAAAAGTAACAATCTTTTTTTGTTTCTTTTGTTTGTCTTTCCCTGCAAGAGAATTCGAATTGGATGATTTTTATTGCCTTGGTTTAAGTTTCCTGTAGAACTAGCATCTGCTGAGTTGGACTCACTTTGCCACTGTACTGAACCTCCATACTTTACACAGGACATGACACCTCACCACCAAAACATACTGTTGGATACCATCATTGTTCTTTGAGCTTGTCAGGGGTTTTCAAGACATAGAACTACTTGTCCTGTTTTTCCATGACTTTTATTAGATCTTCAATCCTTGAAATTTCTTTGGTAAAAACATGTCCTAGAAAGTTCTGGTTATTAAATCACAGTGTTGTTGGTCTGTGTGGAAGATTTGATCATATTCAAAATCAAATTTCAAAAGGAGTGTTTATCAGCCAATCAGCACTCCAATTTGTGGTTTGACATAATCAAATTATCTTAGCCAAGTTGTTAAGAATATTGCCCACACCTGTTTGCTCTGGTATGTTGCCTATGTTGCTGAACATGCTTGTCTTCTACCAATTAAGAATATTGTACATGAAAAAGTAAGTATTTTTACTTTGAGAAAAATAAAGGGCCTAAAGGAGTATCATAAATGTTACAAGGACAATTATTTTATCCATCATTAGACCTCTGCATCTGTTGTGTGTTGGTTTGTTTTTTGTTTGTTTTTTGTTATCTTTTAATCTTTAAGTTCAAGGAGGTAACTCAGAAGTCAACTCTATCTACAGTTCTAAATAGGAAGTTCAAAGTAGTTAAGTAATTAATCCAGGGATGAGTAATAAGTCTCAACTTGCACATCATCTTTATCAATAAGGACATTGTCTGCTTAGAGGCAGTTGATTTGACATTCTTTAATCTAATGATCAAAGTCATATAGCTAGTTTGTGGCAGATCCTAGAGTAGTGTTATGGTTTGGAAATGCGATGTTCCATGAAAGCTCCTGTTAATGCAGGAGTATTCAAAGGACAAATAATTATATTATGAGAGCTGTAACCTAATCAGTCCATCCTAATTTGAATGTGCAGACTGGACTGTAACTGAAGATGGTTGGGGAATGGCTAGAGGTGTTAGGTCAGTGGAGATGTGCCATGGAAGGCTTCATCTTCCCTGTAGCCCTTTACCCTGTCTGCCTATCTGTGTCTCTCTCTGTCTCTTTGTCACTCTCTCTCTTTCTCTCTGCTTTCTTGCTGCCATGAGTGGAGCAGCTTCCCTCCACCATATCCTTCCCCCTGTGTTGTTCTGCCTCATGTTGGGCCCAAAGCAATGGAGTTTGCTGTCTGTGAACCGAGGCTTCTGAAACTGAGGGTACCAAATACACTTTTCCTCTTCTAAGTTGTTCTTGTCAGGTGTTTTGGTCACAGTAATGCATACCTGATTAAAACAGAAATTTGTACTGTGAATGGGGTTGTTTACTGTGAGTAACCTGACCATGTGTTTCAGAAGCCTTTAGAGTTGGTTGGCAGGAGGAATTTTGAAAAGTTTAGAAATTCATACTGGAAAAGCTTTAAAATGTTGTAAATGGAACTTAATGGGTGGTTTTGGTTGGAGCTCAGAAGACCAGAATGCCAACAGGAATGATGACTCTGCTCGTGAAGTTTCAGGAGGAAAAGAGACCTCTGTTGGGTTACTAGCCTAAAGGCCACTTGTGTTATATTCTGTACAAGAACTTGTCTATACTTTGCTTATGTTCCGGTACCTGGTATGAGGCTGAATTTAAAAGCGATGGACTAATTAATCTGGTGGAGGAAATTTCAAGACAGCATACCCTTTTAGTTAGTGGCAAGGGCATTGCCCACTGCTTTCAGCCAGGTTTACTGTGAGAAACAGGAGCAGAAAGTAGAGCTAAGTAATTTTTAAAACTTGGAGTTTGGCCAGAAAAGTACATGTAAAGCTGGATCCAAGGAAGTTGTGCTTGTTGTAGAGTTTAGCCCTTGAAGAGATGCTAAGAGTTGGGCATGGTGGCACATGTCTGTAATTCCAGAGACTCGGGAGGCTGAGGCAGGAAGATTGCAAGTTATATACTGCTATAGTTAATGGATTGTTGAGGTTTCCACCAAGATTTCAGAGGAAAGTTTGGGAGGCCAGGGAAAGTGTAGAAGGGTAGTAGTCCCTGCAGGCTACCCCTATGAGAGAAATGCATGAAGCTGTAAAGGGGACCCCAGGAATCAAGAGATTACAGTAATGTATACTGTCTGCTGAGAAAAACTCCTGGCTGTGGAAAGAGCTGAGCTAAAAGAGGGGCCATGTGCACTGCAACCAGCACGGCCAAAGGGACAGGAATGCTGAACCCTTTGGAAATAACGTCTTGAAGCCATGCGTCCTAGATGCTCTACATGAAATTATGGGTGCAGTTAAGGGACCCTTTGCTCAGTAGAGTTTTAGCCTTGCTTTGGCCCCATCCTTTCTTTCAGTGTTCCTCTCTTCTGGAATGGAAATGTGTTCTCTATGCCACTGTATATTGGAGGTACATAATTTGCTTTTGATTTTTCACAACCAAGAGTTTGCCTTCGGTCTCAGAGTAGACTTTGGACTCGGACTTTTGTACATTCCTAAAACTGTTAAGACTGTGAAACTTTTGGAAAGGAACTAAATGCATTTTGCTTTATGAAATGGACATGAGCTTTGTTAGACTAGGGGCAGAATGTTGCAGTTTGGATATGAGGTATACCCCCAAAACTCTTTTTAGTGTCAGGATATTCAGAGAAGAAATGATTATGAGAGCCATAACCTCATCAGTCCATCCTAGTCGAATGCACTGACTGGGTGATAACAGTAGGTAGGTGGGGTGTGGCTGAAGGAGAGGGGTCACTAGAGGCATGCCCAGGAAGGGTACCTGTGCCGCGCAGTCCCTTCCCCATTCTTTTTCTGTGTTTCCTTGCTCTCACCACTGGAGCAGCTTGCCTTGCCACACCCTTTGCCCATGATATTCTGCCTCACCTTGATTCCAGAGCGATGGAGTTGGCTGTATTTGCACTGAGGCCTCTGAAACCATCAGCCCCAAATAAACTTCCTCCTTTAAGTTATTCTTATCAGGTATTTTGGTCACAGCACCACAAAGCTAACTAAAACAAGTAGAAACTAGTTTTTAGCATTCTAATTTAGTTTCTTCTACTCATTTTATTAAAATCCTCATGGAAACCTTCACATTGAATACATTTGTATAACCTTGTAATTCATTATGTAGACATGAAAAATTAAGACTCTGACATTTTTGTTATATGCAAAGAAAGCAAAAATTATCTTTTTAAAAATACCATGCTTGTCTTTCATTTCTGAAAGTAGAAAAGATATGTGAGAGAGAAATTGAGCTTAATACGCATGTCTTTAAAGTATGAGCCTTCGTTATTGAGCTGTGTGTGTGCGTGTGTGTGTGTCATCAGTTTTTTTAAGGATCCTTTTCAACATGGATAAAATCTTTGGGAAATTAGTTTGAATATTTATAAGTAATTGCTAAAACATACATTTATCTTTGTATACAGAATATAAATATGTTCATCAATAGTTAAGAGTAATTTCTGGTATCCTAATGTTAAGAATAGTGTAACAATGTTTCACATAGTTTTTAAGCCCAGTGGGTGTAGTTTTTATATTTCCCTGGTTAATGTTGTTGGCACACACTAAAATATCTAACAATGATGATAACTCTTTCCCTATACAGTATTCACTTTGACTAGAAAAAAATTACTACTCTGCTAATGCAGTACAATTTTTAAAGTATGTTAAGATGCTAACTGAATTTCATGGCTTCTGTGATAGTATTTGTATTTATAGGAACTATTCTTTTCCCCCACCCTCTGCCCCATTACGCTCATATACTCAGTGCACCAGTTGTTCATCTCTCCTATGCCTACTCTACGTTCTTCACCATACTGTCTTCAGTAACCAGTAGTACTAAAAAGTTGTGCCTTCCATTGAAGCTTGGGCTCTACAGGTGGTCTCATAGCCATTTTCTTCAATTCTATTATGCGGCTGTTATTTAAAATCTGAAAAATTTTAAAAATGTCCAAAGTGATCAATGATTGTAATTTTCCAGCGTTTTAAAAAACACCTTGGTATTGGAGTCACATTTTGTGCTAGCAGTGTTGATTACTTGGGAATATATAATAGTTCTTCTCTTAACAAGGAGAATATGAAATATTATTGGAGCCATTGTCCTCTAAGGCCAACTCAACACTGATCATACTGACATTTTGAAAAAGGCTAAGCTGCTTTGTATAGTTTCAGAAGTCTTGCATGTCTGTTTCCTCCAAAATTATATCACTATTTTCTTTGATTCTTGTATACCACCGTTTACTTTGTAATTGCAAATTGCATATATATATTTTTTTTCCTTGCAAGAACCAGTTGGAGGAATAAGTCCCAGAAGACTCATTCTCATTTACATGAGGTGAATAAACCCCACAACCTTTGTATATAACCAACATCAGACAAAATGTTAGTGCAGAACTGCTAAGCAATGCGGAGAACAGGCTTTGAGTCAGAGTCCTGGTTTTGTCTTTTCTTTCAGGCATTCTATCATTACAGAGAAATTAAAGCCAAGACTTTGTGACTTTACTTAGACCAATATTTCTCCTATAAAATGGAGATATTATTTTTTTTAGAGAGAGAAAGAGAAAATCAACTTTATATAGATTTTCATCTAGCCTTTGTTTCTCGGACATTTAGTTGTGTATGTGGTGCCGGGGCTTGAATCCAGGTCCTTGTGCATGCCAGGCAAGTGCTGAGCTACTGGTCCATCTGGAGATAGTAGTATTTCAAATGTAGTATTAAAATATTAGAAGAAAGTTATCTTTAAAAATTGAGTCAATTTTTAAAACAATTTTAAAAATTGTTTGACATTTAATGCTTGAAAAGGGAAGGAGAATGGTTGAATGAGAAGTTGAGGACTCAAAGGGAAAATTTTGTGGACATCTTATCTTTGCCAGGAACCTTTTCTGTTTACCTCCTATTGGTTGGGGAAAGTTTCAGAGACTGTGGCTGACAGTATTATGCAAGTGCCTTGTATCATTTATAAATATTTTTGTTTTGTTTTTCTTTGATAATGCAATAAACAGCATAATATGGAAGGTCATCAAATTTCATATGAATGACAGTTCCACTTTTCTGTTCCAATGTGACCATTGAGATCAAATGCCATAAATGAATGTTCAATTCTAGGATGCATAATCCTGCAGCAGTTACTGAAAAAACTTTTTGAAAGTTTTTGATTTCCTAGAAGAAATTGACACTTTCATCTGGTGCACTGGCACAAATACTTGAAAGACCAGTAGGAGCTTATTTCATCTCATTTTGATGAGTGGATCCAAGAATTACTAAAATGAGGATGCTGAATTCCCTGTGTACCCAGGAGCCTATATTTTCTAAGAACAGATCCTACATTGAGCTATTTTTTATTGCTTAATAAGCTGGAATGGTATAATGGCCAAGATGCAAAATTTACTTTTCTGTGTTTGTGGAAGTAAAATTCAGAGACATTGCTATCTCCCACATGGTTTGGTAATCTTGATTTCATATAGAGAAGAATCAAAGACATATGTAACTGTCTTGATCATTTTTGTTTTTAAATTCTAATAAAAATTGATTTGAAATGTGTTCTTTAAACCTGCATTGATATTTGTTGGAATTTTGCTGAGTTTAATGACAACTTAGTGATATACTACTAGGCATGATTTAGTTTATTTTGTTTTGTGTTGGGTTTTAAACAGATAAATCTCATATTTAACTGGAATTTGAGTAGTGAACTTAACGGAATTTGTTGCAATATTGTAGTTTACAGATAATCTCGTGTACAATTATATCAAAGTTATGTATCTATAATTGAATGAATATTTGTTGCTGCTGCTCTTTGTGCCGTAACTGTGCTAGTTACTGGGAAACAGTAGTAAACAAAACATAAAAATACTTGCTCTCATAGAGTTTATTGTCATTAACGAAGTAATACATAAAATACACATGTTGTAGTGAAATTGAGTATTTTGGAGCAATAGAAAGGGATGGGGCATGCTGGGAGTTTTGGTGGAGCTGCCATTTTAAATAAGAGGTCAGAGAAGACTCACTGAGAAGGTGACAGTTGAGCAGATCTAAAGGGAAGCAAGAGAGGAAATCATTTTCATACACGGGGAATATTCTTGGCACAGTTAACAGCAAGTGCAAAGACCCTGAGGTAGGAGCCTGCCTGTGTGGAGAAAAGTAAGGAGGTCATTGTGCCTGGAGGAAAATGAGCAAGAGGAAGGATGGAGGGCAGAGATGGGGGAGAGGCTGTATCTTGCATATCAATGTAAGGACTCAGGGATTTTAGTCTTCTCTAGAGAAGCCACTGAGGAGTGGACCATACAAAAATGATATGAACTACTTTAGCTTTTAAAAGTCTTCCTGTGGTTGCTGTATGTTGAGATCAGATTATAAGGTGACAAGGGCAAAAGCAAGGAGACAAGTTGGTAGGCAATTAGAACAACTCTGGGCATGCAAAGATGGTATCTATCTACTTACTGTGCATTTAATGCTACACATAATGTGTACAGAGACCAAGTGCAAAATGTCATCAGTTTTCTTTCCAATCTCTAAAATTTTCCCATGTAATTCAAATCTTACATATAAGGAAAAAAGAAAAATGAACTACAGATTTTACATTCTTTAGTTATCACTGTCAATAATATTAACAATATGGATCTGGCATCTGTTTGGCACTTTGTAGTTTTCATGGCATTCTTATATAGAGTATGTATATGGATTGCCACACTTGGCCCTTATAATAGTATATGTTGGATGAATGATAGCTTTGAGAATTATAAGAATACCTAAGGTCACATAGCTGGTCCCTTCTCTTTTCAGGATTATCCATATTGGCCTCAGTGAATATGTACAGACCAAGCAATAACTGACAGCTATCCATATGGGAGAGATGAGATTTGGGTGCACTTCAAGGAATTTACTTAGTCCCTGACTCATTAAAGAATGTATCTGTCTTTGTGGTGGCTGGATTGTCAAGCTGAAAAAACTTAGTTGTTATTGCAATTGATTTGGTGTAAATTGTTCAGAGTACATTGTTTATAAGCTGAAACATTTGTAATTTTCTCCTTTCAAGTTCAACTTTTCATTTTGTAGGATTCACATATTTAAAGATGAAATAGAAAAATGTGTACTAAAACTGCAACAATCTACCCTTCCCAAACGTGGAGGGAATTATAATACCAAAAGGTATTTAAATTTTGCTAAGCAGGAACAGTAGGTATGATATTGCCTTTTATATGTCAAAATGTTTTAGGCAAAGATGATTTCACATATGAAATTTAAATAATGAGGCTCATGACATTATACTTTTAACCTAAAAGATACATTGAATATAATTAAAATATTCAAATTATGTCAAAGAAAATACCATAAATAGCAGTTCTGCGTGATTTAATTTAAATTTAAAATATATTTTACATGTTTCAGAGAACAGATGATAGATTATAGAAGTTGTTTTTTATGTTATAGAAGTTGAGAAATTGGGGTATATGTTTTGTATTCAGAAATATATAGCAGCTGTTGCAAAATTTGAATAAAAAATCTGAATGGGCAAATATACTTCTAGTCAAGGGAAATAATATGCCCTTTGAATTATGTTCTTGAGTTGTCATTTGTCTATGAGATTGAATGTACCACACAATATTTGTGACATCAGTGAAATGCAAAAAAAAACAAATTAATATAGTGATGTTTGTGAAAAAATTTAAGTGCTCAAGATAGAAATTCAAACTTTGGTTCATGTAATAATAATATATTTCTTTCTAACAAATATTATTCTTGAAAATATTAATATTTCTTGTTGAAAAGCTTACTTATTTAAATGTATCAATTATAATACTTAAAGTTTTTGGGTTTTTTTCCACTTTTCAGTTGAAATAGCAATATGGGTAATATGCAATTGATATTCTGGCCATCAGTCTGACACTTCTGTGATATGGGGACTGCATGGTAGGCATAGTCTTTCCAAAATATTCCTTTTGAATGCTGTGGTTGGAAATGGCTCTAGGACAGCTGAGGTACTGGGGACTTGCGTGACATGGAGACAGTGGTTTATTGATCTCTATCATTGTCCTTCTTCAATGTGGAAAAAGCCTTATATCCTCTTTATTCCTTCTCTCCTTTTAGCTTCTCTTGTCTTGAATTAATTCATCCATTCGACAGTATTATCCAGCACCTACTATATGCAAGGTGTTATTCTATAAGCTAGAAATTCAGCTCCTTGCTTGCTTGGAACTTGCCATCCTTGAGGAAGATAGACAGTGAACAACTTCACAAATGAAAACGTTCACTGTGCTTTTACCAAGAAAATAACTAATGAGAGAAAAAGAGGGGAGGGGGGAGACAGGGCAGGCAGTGAGAGGGAAAGAGCACATAGACATTAGAGAATTGAAAGGCTGCTGCTCACCTCACAGGGAAGTTGAAACTTGAATGATAAGAAAGAACAAACTATTTCCTCCTCTTTCTTTTTTCCCTTGACTATAGCTACAGCGCATCGGAGGCTGGCTGCATTGACAGCTTTCCATTTAGCCAGAGTTTAAGCCAGTGGCATGCTGTGTCTCTTTTCCTTCCCTCAAGGATATGCCAGAAATACTGAGACTGTCATTGCCTAGTATATCTTCACTTTCTTACTTCCTGTTAGGAATCCACTAACTACTGTGCCTTTTAGGTTTTCTGCATCCTTCCACCAGCCCTGTTTTCTCTTAGTATAACATAACGTGTTGTATTTATTGCACGTCTAAGTCATCTCACAATGATTTGCAATACGTTTCCCATCTTTTTCCAAAGTGCCACACCCTAACTGCCTACAAAATTCCAGGTAAGCATGATTTCTATTTGTCTTTGTTCTTTCAGAGACCAATGCAGTGTGTGAGTTAATAACTATTGTATTTTTAAGCCATACTAATAGGGTGTTTAACCTTATAGTGTTTATTTCCTCGATAGGATTGACCCACAAATATATTTTTCCCCTTCCTGATGAATAAATGATTAAATAAAAACATAAATTATAATATAATGAGTTATTGAAATAACAATGCATTCTTGTCAATGAGATGATATGCAAAAGGTACATTAATAACGTCTTTCCTCCTTTTCACTATTGATGATTTTTCTCAGCCCAAGAGAACATGATGCTGAGCCACTCTTAGACTTAATCAGGAGAAACATCAGAGACATGTAGAAAAACAACATAATTATATAAGCACTTTTAGACTGCAAAGTAAAATTAGATGAGTCATTTGATGATCTGTATGATTCATTATAATGCAATCAATTAAGTGGTTTGCCTTAAATTATAGTGTAACATTGAAAAAAGTTCCATGACCTTAAATAATATTTTTGTAGATGATTGCAGTGTATATTCACAGAAATTAATTATTTTTCACAGAAAAATTATGTAATTTTACAATGATTTTTTTTAAAAAATTACATTTTGAATGTTTAGTTGTACATGCTTTTGCTTGCCTACCTCTAACATGGAACAGAATTGATCATATTGTCATATTGCGTTTGAGTTCATTCCTACAAGAATTTTATTTATTTATTTATTTATTTGTTTATGTTTGTGATGGTGGGGATCTGAACTAGGTCTTTCAGCCTTTTAAGCAAGTGCCCTACCACTGAGCTACACCTGAATCCCAGCGCTTACAGTTTTAATACTGTTACCATTTTCACTTGTTAAGTTGTTTTTTTAAAGTGAACATGTGTATCATTAATTTGCAGATTAGTGGTCATTACCTCAAACATCATCAGTATTGTCCTTCTTATAATAGAGACTTCATAAGTCTACATGTGATTTCATCATTTTTATTAATTCCAACTTTAAAGAACAGTCTGAATGTTCTTTTAGAATGGATTATGCCTGAAAAAATAAAGGGTATAGATGCAAACAACACGTTTTTACCTCTTTTGTAAAACTAGCTGTGTTTAAAGAACATTCTTATATTATTCTTACTAAATCATGAATTGCTAAACAATAAAGGGTAAGTTGAACAGAATGTAATGGAGAAAAGGAAAGAAAAGATATGAAGATTATTTAATAACTTCTTATGATTTCTTCATGTGTTTCAGAAACATTTAAACTGCAGGGCTTTAGTTGAATGGTAGTCATCATTGCAGTTGCATGCTCAAGGTAGATCTTTTTTGTTTTTTTAATTTTTAATTTACCATGAGTTCGTGATGAATAGTTATTTCATCATGAAATTCTGCCCATGATCAGTACACAAAAATAGGAAGAAAATGGTGAGGAGAAGGCAGAGTTGCAGTTTCTGCTTCATATTATAATTTATTAGTGATATACAGAGATCATCAATCTTCTTAATTCTTGATTAGAAATCTTGATTAAGATGGAAGAGTTTCTGGTTTTTCACCTTTTAAATATTCTTTAATATGGAGAGTTGGCAGTGATGGATTAACTAATATGTAATAAATATGAAATCAAAGATCTGGAAATAATCCTTGAAATACCACTTTCAATTCCCTGAATCTCAGAAAAAAAAATGCACCCATGTATTTGAGTTTCTAAAGCTCTTATAAAATTTTTCGTTACTTTTTAAATTGTGAGATATATTAGATATGCAGATGCTTGTAGACCACAGAGACTTTGAAGAACAGCAATGATCTATGAAACCACCACCAAAGTCAAGCAATGGAGTGTTCCCAGTATCCCAGACTCTATCTCCAGGGAAAACTTCATTCGCTTTGTTAATCAGTTCCTCTGTTTTCAAAGTTTGTGTTCGAGGATGCCATTGTTTCTTTTTCTCAAAATTTGAAAAGTTTATTATAGTTAAGTGTTAAACTTTATAGAAATCCTCTCTGAGTTAGAGATATTTTTATTCCTGGTACTTTCAAAATCATTGAGTGGCTGGAAAAGGTTATCACTTAGGTAATTGTGCCAGTTGCATTTGGTAAATAAGGTGTGGGAAGCATCCTTTGTCCTGTGTTTAAATTGTAGTGGTCTCATGTGAAAGTTATACAGGTTTGGGTGGATGGGGTTGAGAAGGTGATTGGTACTAATTAAATCCATCTTTCTTGGTTGTATACCAAGTCCAGTAGAACTGCAATCCATTTTAGAAGTGGCAGAGTAGAAGGCTGCTACTAAAATGTAATTTTTAAGAAGACATCAGACAAATGATATAAGAGTAATATAATTAGGTTTTCAGAAGAAAAAAATGTCTACTGCCATTCCTGACTAGACATCAGATCTTTAAATATACACCCCAGTGCTTTGCCCATAAAACATATGTTGCTTTGCTTCATTTGTGCATACACTGTGTTATGTTCAGATATACTTCTTATGCTGATTTCTTATGCTGGAGTCATTTGTTTGGTTTTGTTTTTATTGTGTTTTGAATTATTAATCACTAAGAAGATACTTTTGTACTTTAAAAGGAATTATAAACATCATTAAAATGGTGCTGGTGATGAAGAAGCATATATATGGGTTCTGGTTTCTGCAATTAAAAAAATATCCCCCTGAGAGAGCTATTACCAAAATATAATAATCTATGATCAGTTTACTGGAACAGGAAAATAAGAAAGATAAGCAAATTAAGCATATACAAGCCTATATTTTCTAAAATAAGATAAAATGTATCATCCTTAAACATATTTTTATAATTAAAGAGTATAATAAATCCTTCACCTCTCACATGTAGTATATCTCCCCTGCATCATTCTTCATTTTCATTTTCCCTTGCCCTTCTTGCTCACTCTCATGCTCTGTAGCAGATCTGCTTCATAATCATTGCTTCCAAGGCAAAGCTGCTGTTGGTCAGAGATGTGACACTGCACAAAGAGAGATATTTTGGTACTCCAGGACACACAGGACATTAAATATGGTATAAGACAGAACAGGTCTTCATGATTCTGACTTTAAAGCATAGATGTTAGTGTAAATAAAATCACTACACAAACTAATAGCTCTGGATGATGTCAGTTCTCCAAAGTTCATACTGTATTACTGTCAATTTTGTCTTCCCCTGCTTATGTTTTGAAAAGAAAATCAAGAAGATTCACTATGCTGTACATTTATTTATTTTTTACTATCAATAGAAACCAAAATTATTATTTATATTTGTTCAACATAGTCTTACATATTGAAAGCAATCATTAATCCTATTCCAGGATCTCCCCATTTCAGTCATTCCCCGATCTCATGAGTCCTCTGTAATAACCTCATGCTGTAATTGGAAATGAACATATATACATGTATATTAATTTTTGAAATTTCTGAGTTTCTCTCTGCTTGTGTATAGTTAGAATTCTCATGGGAGTCAAGTGTTCCCGATGGTATTGATAACCACCCCTTATCCCACCTTCTCTTCTTTGCCTCTCTTTTTTCTCCCCCCACCATCACAGTTATGGTTCCCACAGCTTATGTGAAATTTCAGCTTTGGTGAGTTTATTAATTAAACTTAGCTAACTTTAATTCTGTCTTATATTTTACTCTAGCTTCCATATATGAGAGGAAACATTTGGCCCTTACATCTCTGCGTATGGGATTCTTCACTCAGCATGATTTTTTTTCCATTTCTATCCATTTGGTTGTGAAAACCCTGATATTGTTCTAATAGCAGAGTAGAACTTCATCGTATATATATATAACATAGGTTTTGAATCCATTCATCCAGTGAGGGGCATTGGGTTGGTTCCATAGTTTAGCTGTTGTAAATTGAGCTGCTATAAACATTGATGTAGCTATGTCTCTGTAGTATGCCAATTCTAGTTCTTTCAGGAAAATACCCAGGAGTGGGATAGCTGGGTCATAAGGTGGTTCCATCCCTAGTTTTTTGAGAAGTCTCCACACTGCTTTCCAGAGTGGCTGTACAAGCTTGCAGTCCTACCAACAGTGTGTTAGTATTTCTTTTACCCACAACCACTGCAGCATCTATTCTTGTTCATATTCTTCATTTTTGTGTGAGTGGGGTGAGGTGGAATCTCAGTGAAGTTTTGATTTGCATTTCTCTGATTGCTAGTGAGATGTAGAACATTTTCTCATATATTTATTGGCTTTCTGGACTTTCTCCATTGAGAAGCTTTCTGTTTAGTTACCTAGCCCATTTATTGATTACATTATTTGTGGGTTTTGTATTGATCTTTTTTTTTAGTTTCTTTGTATATTCTGGAAATTAGTCCCCTGCCAGATGCATAGCAGGCAATGAATTTCTCCCATTCTGTAGGTTCTCTTTTAACATTTTTGACTAATTCTTAAGCTGTGCAGAAACTTAGTTAAATGGCATCCCAATCGTTGATTCTTGGCTTTAATTCTTGAGCTATGGAGTCTTGTTAAGGAAGGAACTGCCTACACCAATGTGGTAGAGTGTTGATCCTATTTTCTCTTCTAGCAATTATATAGTTGCTGGTCTAATTCATAATTCTTTGATCCATTTGGATTTGATTTTTGTGCATGGGGAAAGATAAGGGTCATATTTCAATTGTCTGCATATGCCTGTCCAGTTCATCCAGCACCATTTGTTGAACAGGCTGTCTTTCCTCCACACTATATTTTTGCCCCCTCTCTCAAATATCAAATTATTTAAGACTTGTGGATTTTTCTCAGTATCTTCTATCCTGTTTCTTTGGTCTTTATGTCTGTTTTGATACAAATACCATGCTGTTTTTGTGACTACAGCGCTATAGTATAATTTCAGGTTAGGTATTGTGGCACCTCCTGGTTTGTCTTTCTTGCTTAGTATTGTTTTGGCTATTCTAGGTTTCTTGTTATTCCAAATGAATTTGAAAATTGCATTTTCTATATCCATGAAAAATGACATTAGTATATTGATGAGCACTGTATTGAATCTGTACAGAGCTTTTGGCAAAATTGCCATTTTTAGTAATATTGATTCTGCCTAACCATGAACATGGAATGTTTTCCATTCTTTCAGTGCTTCTTCAATTTCTTTTTTAAATACTTTGTAATTTCCATTGTAGAAGTCTTTTATATCCTTTGTTAGATTAATGTCCAGGTATTTTATTCTTTTTGAAGTTATTTGGAACAGGATGGATTTCCTGATTTCTTCTTTGGTGGAATTGCTACTGGAGTATAGGAAAGTTGTTGATTTATTAGTGTTGATTTTGTAATTAGCCACTTTGCTAAATTCATTTGTAAGTTCTAGAAGTCTTCTGATAAAGCTTTTTGGGTCTTCCAGGTACAGAATCATGTCATTGGAAAATAGAGATTGCTTGGCTTCCTCTTTTCCTATTCAAATTTCTTTGATTTCCTCCTCTTATTTGGTAGCTCCACCTAGGGTTTCCAGATGATATTGAATGACAGTGGTGAAAGTGGACATCCTTGTTTTGTACCCAAAGTTAGTAGGAATGGTTTCAGTCTTTCTCCATTAAGTATAATGTTGGCAGTGGGTTTGTTATAAATGGTTCTTATAAAATTAAAGTATATTCCTTTGATTTCTATCTTCTCCAGAGTTTTGAGCATGAATTGGTATTGAATTTTATCAAAGGCATCTTCTGCATCAAATAGATGATCACATGTTTTTTGTCTTTAATTCTTTTTAAGTGCTGAACCACATTTGTGTATTGAACCAGCCTTGCATTCATGGAATGAAGTCCACTTGATCATGTTTTTGGATGCAGCTTGCTAGAATTTTATTACAAATTTTTGTGTCTTTGTTCATCAGGGGAATTGGTCTGTAGTTTCTTGATGTGTCTTTGTTGGGTTTTTGTATCAGGATTATGTTTCCCTCATAAAAAGTATTAGGGCATGTTCTGTCCCTTTCAATTTCATATAACAGCTTATTAAGGAGAGATATTAATTCTTCTCTAATTAGAGAAGCTCTGCTGAGAATCCATCAGGTTGTGGGCTTTTCATTTTTGTTAATTCTTTGTATTGGTTTTTTTGTTCTCAATTTTTCATTGATTCCACTACTGATATTGGCTATTTCCTGCCTTATGTTGGATTGGGGATTGGATTGCTCCTTTGTTTGCTGCTTCAATTTCACTACCCGAGATTTGTTTGTTTAGATTTTCAATGTCCTCCTCTGTTAATCTTTGAATGTCGTATGTCACTACGTATTTGTCCATGTCTTCCAGAGTATCAAACTTGGAAAAGTATGGTTTTTTCAAAATAAGTTCTGATAATGCTCTGGATTTTGGTTGAGTCAGTCGTGATGTCTCCATGTTTGTCTTTAATTTTGTTGATTTGCTTCCCTTCATTCTTCCTTTTTGTGAGATTGGCTAGGGGTCTATACATTTTATTTATTTTTTCAAAGAACCAACTTTTTGTTTTATTGATTCTTTGTATTGGTCTTTTGTTCTCAATTTCATTGATTCCAGCACAGATTTTGGTTATTTCCTGCCCTGTTGAATTTGGAATTGGATTGTTCCTCTTTTTGTAGGGTTATTTGGGTTCTCTCCTAATTTTTGATGAAGGCACTCAGTACTATAAATTTACCTCTTAAGAATGCTTTCATATAGTCCCAGAGAGTTTATTATATTGCATCATCATTCTCATTCATTTCCAAGAATTTCTTGATTTCAGTTGTCATTTCATCTTTGATCCATTCTTCATTTAATAGGGTGTTATTCAGTCTTCAAATATTTATGAACTTTCTGTTCTTTTTCTTTCTCTCAATTGCTAAGATCATACCATTGAGGTCATACATGGGATTATTTCAACTTTTTCGTATTTTCTAAGATTATCTTTGTGTATTAGTATCTATTTTGGAGAAGGATCCATGTGCTCCTAAGAAGAAGGTAAACTCAGCTGATTTGGTATGGAATATTCTGTAAATGTCTGTTAAGTCCAATTGATTGGTAGAGTTGTTTAGGTTAGAGAATCTTCATTGATTTTTTTGCTTTGATCTGTCTATTGTTGATAGTGGTTTATTAAAGTCTCCAGTGTTATTGTGTTGAGGTCAACAAGTGTTTAAGTGTCCTTGAGTACTTTTCCCACATATTTGGAAGGGTCATAATTGGGGGCATAAATGTTAACTATTTTTATACCTTTTTGATGTCATGTTCCTTTTACGATGATGTAGTGTCCTCCTTTATTTCTTCTGACTAATTTTTGGTCAAAATGAACTTTGTTGGATATAAGCATCACAGTACCTGCTTGATTTCTTGGGTCACTTGCCTGGTAGGTTTTTTTGCCAACCTTTCACCTTCAATTTGTGTCTGTTTTTGGCTGTGAGGTGTATCTCCTGTAAGCAGCATATTGTTGGATTTTGTTTTTTGATCCAGTCAGCTAATCGGTGTCTTTTGATTGGGACGCTGAGTCCATTCATGTTCAGTGTTAGAATTGATATGTGACTCTGGGTCACTGGCTTTGTGACCTTTGCTGCACTTTGCACCATCTTGGATATCTTTTGGTGAGTTATGCTTTGATTGGCTTTCTTCTGTTTATGGGCTTTGGGAGTCATTAGCTTGTTCCTCTGTTTGAAGTTTGTTTTAGAATATTCTTTGTAGAGCTGTTTTTGTGTTCATATATGTTGCTTATTTGTTTTTATCATGGAAATATTTTATTTTACCATCAACTTTAAAGCTGAGTTTTGCAGGGTACAGTATCTTTGGTTGGAAATTATCATCTTTCAGTATTTGAAAATGTATTGTTCCATGCTCTCCTGGCCTTTGTTTTCTGAGCTGAGAGATCCACCGTAATACTTATTGGTCTTCCTCTAGAGTTGGTGTTTCTCTCTTACTGCTTTTAAAATTCTTTTCTTGATTTCCCTGTTATTCATTTTGTATATGATGTGTCTCAGTGAATTTCTCATTTGGTTAGGTCTATTTGGTGTCCTATAGGCCTCTTGAATTTGAATTTCTGGATCAATTCTGTTATGGGGAAGTTTTTCTTTGGCTATCTCATTGAGAAGAATCTTTATGCTCTTCATTTATTGTTCTAATTTCTCCTCTATCCCAATTTCTCTTTGGTTATTTAGTCTGATCTCATCCCATATTTCTTCGAAGTTTTGATCATGCTCAGTAAGTTTTTTTTTTCTTGTCTGTCCTCCCTGCATTCAAGATTACTCAGCCTGTCTTCATTGTCTAATGTTCAATCTTCAAGAGATGAAGTTCTATTTTCTACTGTTTACTCTTATATTAATATCTTCCATTGAGCTTTTAATTTGGTTGACTGTGTTTTTCAGTTCAAAGAGCTCTCCCACGTCTCTTTATAGAATGTCTAGCTCTTTATCAAAGTTGTCTCTCAGCTCCTGCAATTGCTCTCTTAGTCCCTTCCTCAAGTCTTCTTTTACATCTTTAATTGTTTTAATAATCATATTGTTGATACTGTAAAAATAAAAAAAAGAATAATGATAGTATGGGTATAAATTCAGGTGGAGATGTTTATAGGGATTTGTTGCTTTTGGGCCAATTTCACCTGCACCACCATAATGAGAGTGGGAATGGGAAGTGACAGCTGGCAGGGGAAATGGGAGTGCAGGGAGAATGGCATTCAGAGAAAATGGTGCTGGACCTTCGCCAGTCTGCTGGTTTTATTGGTTAACTGGGAGGAGTTGATGGGACTGGTCTTTCAGAGATTGGCTGGTGGATCCATCAATCCATTGGAGCATGTCTGCCAGCATCCCAATTGGCTATTCTTTTCTTGGGCAAGCTGCCCTTTGCCCTCCCCCTTAGCCAGCCAGCATGGCCTCTGTGACTTGACTGAAGCCACGCCCCCCCACCAGGGGCCATGATGCTGTGACACACGGGCTAGCTGAAGCCACACCTCCAGCCAGCCTAACATCCCAATCTTTTTGGTGATATAGGGCATAAATTTCCATCTGGCTACTTCCTGCTGTTTATGGGGCAATGTGGAGAGGGGAAAGTTCAGGTGTTGGCTCCGTGGGAGGTGGCTGTAAGGGTGCAAGGGCCTTTGGTTGTATGTTACTTCAGCGACCTCGCTTATGTGGCTTCAGGTGAACCTGAAGAGACAGGAAGCAGTCATTAGAAGGAGTCTTATCACTAATATGGGAGTAAGGATGGGGGTCAGCCAGGTGACAAGAGTGGAGTTCAGCCATGCTGGCCAAGGGTCAGTCTACTTAAGCCTCTCTTTCAGATGTCTGAGAGTTCTGATGTTCGTTTCCATCAGCCCAGTTTCATTGATGTAGCAGCCTTTGTTCATCATCAGGAGATCGAGTGTTTAGAGGTCCTGTAATGAAACTTGGGTGACAGATGTTATTTGTCTTTGCAGGGAGGCCAGGGAGGCAGCAGACGTTTCCACTGCCTCTTGGAGTTGCTGTTCTAGCCTCTGGGTGGCAGAGACTGACTTCATCCTCCTCCCCCAATTCGGAGGCAGTGAGTGAGGAGGCTAGGTAGAGTCCTACCATCGTGGATAGAAAAATGGCCTGTTTCGTCCTATGGAGGGGATTCTGAGCAAATCAGATTAGGGGAACCCCCTCTAAAGCTGCCATTTAGAAAATAAAAGCAATTACCTTTGTTGGTAAATGTCCATGTAGGACTGAGCTTTAGTTATTTTCTCCTGCCAGGTGTTTAAGACCAACTTGATCAAAATTGATCTTGTTCCTGTCTATTGCTACAAGTCAGCTGAGTTCATCAGGCTTATATATGTTTTCATTCTGGACCCTAACCCTATCTGTGAACTCCTTGGCTGGAGAATTGTGGGTTTGAGAAGGAGAATTGCTTCCCTTTTTCTTCATTTTTGGGACTGAGGATTGGGACCTGTTAGCCCTCTTTGGTAATTTTACTTTGGGGATGTTGATGACGTGTTTGTGTGTGTGTGTATGTATATATATATGTGTGTGTGTGTGTGTGTATGTGTGTGTGTGTATATATATATATATATATATATATATATATATATATTTTTTTTTTTTTTTTTTTTTAGTAGTTTTTGGATCCAGTGAGGGGCATCTGGGTTGATTCCATAATTTAGCTATTGTAAATTGTGCTGCTGTAAACACTATGTAGCTTTGTCACTGTAATGTTCTGATTCTAGGTCTTCCGGGAAATAAACCCAGGAGTGGGATAGCTTGGTTATACAGCATTTCCATCCCTAATTTTTGAGGAGTCTCCACACTGCTCTCCAGAGTGGCTGTACCAGTCTGCAGTCCCATTAACAGTGTGTTAGTGTTCTGTTTTCCCCACAACCCCTCTAGCATCTGTTACTGTTTGCATTATTCATCTTTGCTATTGTGACTAGAGTGAAGTGATATTTTAATGTTTTTTATTTATTTTTTGTTAGAGATAGTCTTACATATTGGAGGGAATCCTTGTTACATATTCATGCATACATGGATATTGACGTAGTAAATTAAGGACAATCCCAGTTCAGGATCTCCCCTACGTTATCTATTCCCCAGTCTCATGTCTCTTCTATAATACTCTCATGCTGTAATTGGAAATGACCATATAAATGTATATTAATTTTTGAAATTTCTATGCCACCTATAAAGTTAGACTTCTGATGGGAGTCAAGTTAATTCAGTCTTATATATCAAACTCATAATCATAGTGCCAAATGATAAAAAGCTATAAGGGACAGAAAATACATTCAATAAGGGGATCAAGGACTCAAGCATATATGACAGGTGGAAATGGAGTGAATAAAATTTAATGCAATAGTGTAGAATTATGGAACTGTATAATTAAAGAACAGCAAAACTGTATATCTTAGAACAACTTTAGAATTCCATTAGCTACCAGAGAAAAATTTATGTAAATGTGGACTATTTTCATGGGTATGGTGTACACAGACAGTAGCTAGTATTTATATTTTTCATTTTCAACATCTACAATTTAAGAGGATCTGGATAAAGGAAACTCTGAGAATGTTGGCCAGGATAGGAAATGAAGGAAGGGGAATGAGCACACTATAAAGAAGTACTGTCCTTCATGCACATGGTGCTTCAACTAATCCTCTCAAGTCTGAAAGTTAATTAATGTCTCAACTATACAGATAATTTAGTGTTTTCAGATAAAGTACAATAGTGATGATTAACTTCTTCAAAGTCACAGAGATGTCATATAGCAAAACCACTATTTAATAGGATCTGTCTTGATTCCAAATCCATAGACTTCTGTAGACCATTTAGTGAGAACTTTTATTGTTACTTAAATATTTTGAAGGAATGAAATTTGATTTTCTTTAATAAATAAACAAAAGCTAGGCCTAATTAATGAAGACTTTTGGGAATAAGATTTTGTGACTTAACAGTCTGGAGGACAGTGGGTTCTTAAACTATCTTCTTTTATATCCTTCAATCTATAATTCAGTTAGAACTCCCCTACCCCAAAGACACTACCAGAAGCCACTATTATAATTATTCCATTGTTTATTTGTATTTTAGAGTAATACATTACAAAGGTATAATGCCTTATATTCTACAACATTTTCAGTATTCTACCAACATTTAAATATCTTCCTAAGAACTGTGGATATATGTCCAGTTGAAAAATTAAAAAATAGTTTCCAGTGTATTTGTGGGTTTTCTACAATAAAATATCTGGTAAACAATAGAATTGGAAGTTTGGCCAAGGCCATTTAAACTCATTTCTCTTTTTACTACATAGAAATTAATAAAACTGTCAAAGTAGACAGTCTTGGGAAAATAGTCCAATAAAACTAACTCAAAAGATAGAAAATCAAAAAGGTCTAGAACTATTAAAGGGATTTAATTAGTTGTTAAAACTTATTTATTAAAAAATCCAAAAGTGCTTAAATATTTTATAGGAAAGTTCTATGAAACATTCAGAATACAAACAATTCAAGTTTTATATCAAATGAAAAGTGTCTGCTTTCCAAGTCACATTATAAGACTTGTATAATCTTCATATCAAAACCAGAAAAAGAAGTAAAATCAGGGAAAATTAAAGCAAATCTCATTTGTAAAATTATGTGTAAAAATCTCAAATAAAATAATGAACACTAAATCCAGCCATACATTTGGAATATGTCATTACCAAAGATTTGTGCAATGAGTTAAACTGTAACTTAATATCAAAATCTATTCAGATAATTCTTGACATTAATAAATTGAATTAGAAATAAAAACCTTTATATTCCAAATGGTTTCACAAAGAGCATGTGATAAAATTCAGTGTTCTTTCATAATAATAACTCTGTAGGAATAGAAAGGACTTTCTTACAGATTAGTTTATCTAACAAGATTCTTACTCCCTCAGCAAATGTTTTATTAGACATATTGCCTTTACAATCAGAAATGAGACATGTGTCTACTGCTTCTATTACCCATTGTACTAGAGGTTCTAACCAGAGCAATAAAAACAAGAAAAATAAAAATTCAAATAATCTGTATTCCTAAATTTAAATTAGTATATTTATATATTGTATGTAATTTTCTATAAAATTAACACACATAATTAATATGCTTGATTGTCTTTGAAGTAGCATGGCTCAAAACTATTTTTCAGTGATCTTGTTTAAAAGGGAAAATGATTAGCCGATCCCTACTTGCTGCTTATGATTTTATAAAAATTTTCTTTGTATTCAAAAGCATTGGTATTGATGGAAAAAATTGGCAAAATTATGTTTAGAGAAAATGATTGTTTTGTTTTAGAAACTGCACCCTACCTTTTATTGGGGGAGTGGGAGTAGGTGCTGGGGAATAAACCCAGAGCTTCATACATGCTAAGTGTGCTGTCTGAACTATACCCACGAGCCCTTTAGGAGATTTTTTTTAGAAATTCTTCAGTGAAAATATTGATTTCGACATAATTTATTTTTATAGCAATGATCATTTCGAGAGAGTTTTCTATAAAAAGTGGTTACTAGACATTGGATTCCAAAATCTTCAATCTTACTGGTATATAAGATCATATCATAGTAGCAGTGATATATAACTTGGGATAGGTAGTGTTCAGCTTCAAAGAACAAAATGAGTGAAAGTATCTGCAGTATGGTAGCAGTTAATTTCTATCAGAAATGAACGAATTAGGGGGTGTAAGCTGGTGGCTTTTTCATATATTCATCAAGGACCCAGCATTCATCCAACTTACCATCCTTCTATCCTTATAACTCCTGTCCTTATGATCCACTCCAGCTATTAAACCTCCAGTTATCATGTGCCCCTTTTACCCAGCAGCATAGAAGAAGGGGCAAAGACAAAACTTCATCACATGGCTTTACTTACCTGCATGTGAGGCTGGGGCATGAGACACTTGTATCGAACAGCAGTTTGACCAGCTGAAAATTAGGGCTCTTGTGATGAAAGTGGAGAAAGCAAATGGGTACTGTAAAGCAAGTGTCTCCATTATAGTTGGATATTTTTATTTAATACATGAGCCCACTTAACTGTTATAAAGTTAGAGGATACCTAACTCTAACAAATAAAAGGAGTTACCTTTTATTTGAATTACCTTGTCTCTTTTTGTATAGGAATAGTGTGTCATTGAACTGAGTTTTATTTTTTTAAGATAATTTTGTCATTTACCTAGCATTAAAAATGAGAAATAACATGCAAAATAAGCTTCATTAAAAATGGATTATTTAGAGTGAAATTGTCTAATTATGTTAGGTAATTTATTCTAAAAAATGTACTTAGCATAATTGTTGAGTTAATACCATCTATTCTTTTCAGGATTAATATTTTTGTGTGTGTTTATTATGAAATTTGTCCTCTGCACTGGTGTAATAATGGCACACTTTGTTTATATTTTTCTAGGATCCAGAATTAACCCTTACTTTTTCTACCACCTCCATCTGTTCATTTTCAAATGTCTACATACACATGCGCGCGTGCGCGCGCACACACACACACACACACACACACACACAAACATACTGTTGTTTCTCTACTTTGGAGCATAAGGATCACTATTTCATCTTTATTTTCAGAAAACAAACCCAAACTAGTTATCAGAACATGAACTTCTTGTGACTGTAACTTGAAGGTTAAAAAGGTAATAGGTGAATTTTATGTTTGTTTGTTTTGGTACATCATAGTCTTACATTGTGAAGGGATTTGTTATTACACATTCATACATGCATACAATATGACAAAGTAAGTTAAACCTAATCCTCATTTGCCCACTCCCCAGTCTTATATCTTCACTTCGAAGTATAATTTTAGTGCTTCAGGCAATTTTAGAGAACATTCTCAACCACTTGTCTCAAACTGAATTTCCTAACTTTACTGAGTGACTTAAATGAAGAATTGTCAAAATATAGAGCACCCTAAAAATTATTTAGAATTTTGATCACAAATTTTCACTATGACTCTATTTTAACTTGAAAATATAGGTTCAACAATTTCTTTTGAAATATAAGGTGGGAGTAGTAGTAACCAACAAAATATTGGCAAATAAGATAAGTGTAACTTGAGTAGTGGGATGTCAAAAGATGCTCATTTATACAGTTTAACAAGAAATTTAATAAATCAGTGAAACAGAATAGATATCTGAAAATATGCCTTAATTTATACAGGTGCATAACATGTGTCCAGATGACCTAAGAAGATTTAATATGGCACTCACAAAATTGGGTGATTATTTGTGAAAAATGAATGGTGATTCATGTTACACGCCTTATGCAAGGTATATTTCCAGTGCATCAAAGTTACTGGAAAAAATAAATCAGAACCATGATTCAACTAATCTTAAAGTAGGGGAAGGGCTTCATCATGGGAGGAAAATATGAAGGGAATAATTTTAATAATTTGATTTTACAAAAATACAAGCTAAATTTATATATTTGTATATCCACCTATATGTAAATGTATAGAAAAGAAACTAAAAATAAGTATAGAATTTTAACTTACTTTTTTTTTTAAAGAGAGAGGGACAGTGAGAGAGAGAGAGAATCAATTTAGTTTAGTCTTTCATGTGGCTTTCGTTGCTCCTATACTTCATTGTGTACGTGGTGCTGGGGTTTGAACTCACATATTTGCGTATGCCAGGCAAGGGCCGTAACCCTGGAGCCACCACTCCAGCCCTGTAACTTACTTTTATTTAAGGATATATGATGGCAAGGGGTCTCGTGTGAGTTGGTCTTTAACAGTTTATTGCAAGTATTGCTGTGTTGTATTAAGTCTTAAACAATGGAAATGCAGTGAATTAATCTATTGAATCAAAACAATCAAGAATATGTGAAAAAGCATACAACTAATACGCAAGCTGTATTTATGAGTATTTGAGAGACACATAACTTCCACCTTTTTTCTTTAAGAGTGAGAAAATCAGTTTTATTTATTTATTTCTGGTCTTAGTTCTTCCAACTCTTAGTTGTATATATGGTGCTAGAGTTTGAATCCGGGTCCTCATGCATGCCAGGCAGGTGTGCTACTGCTGAGCCACCACTCCAGCCCAATAAACTTCCACATTTGATATGCACAATGATATTAGGATTTGTATGGTTTGTTAGAATCTAGAGACATTCTTATTCTACCAAGGATGCTTCTAAGGGAGGAGGAAGAGGAAGAAGAAAGAGAGAGAGAAGGAAGGGAGGGAAGGCAGACAAACACATCAACATGATTAAGCCAGCATACTACCATGTGAAAAGGAAGTCTTGCAATTTGGTTGTTGGTATTGTCTTACAAAATTCTAACTTCAGGCCTTAGGTTTTAAAGAGATGACCCGCCTAAGGGCTTATGGACCCATGAGCACTACTAAATGTGATCCATCCAGTACAGATAAATCATTTCAATATTCTAGCACTCTGGTTTCTTAAATTCAATATGTACATTTAGTTTAAGGACACCATTTTTCCTCACTCTCTTCAAAGTTACTATTAAATTGAGTACATCTCAAAACTGACAGTTGTAAGTCAAAAGGGGAATGTGATGACTGGAAGTCAGTAAAAATGATGGTTCAGGGAAACAGATAATGGATATTTTAGGAAAAATAAAGAATCAAGAAAGAATGGCAAGGGATCTGGGGAACTGGAGGAGAGTGGTCAGGAGGGGGGGGTGTATAGACCAAATTGTATTGTTGTATTGTGTGCATCTATGAATATGTTACAACAAATCCCATCATTATGTAAAACTATAATACACAATAAAAATAATATTAAAAAAGAAAGAGAAATGAACTTCAACATAACCTCACAGCTTATACAAAAATGCAGAATGAAACACAGAATTAAATGTAAAATGCAAAACATGAAAGTTTTGGTACAAAATATAGGAGAAAATCTTTAGGAACTAGAGTAAGACAAAACGTTTTTGAACTTGACACTAAAAGGAAAAATTACAAAAGGAAAGCTTAATAACTTAAACCTCATCAAAACTGAAAACTTTTGCATGTAAAAGACCCATGAAAAAGATATAAACACGCTGCAGACTATAAGAAGATATTTGTAAACCATATATCTAATAAAGGCCTTGTGGGGCTGGGGTAGAGCACATGCTTAACATGCATGAGGCCCTAGTTTCAATCCCTAGCACCTAAAAGTAAACCAAAACAAGCTTAAGGGTCAGTTTGTGGTATCCCTATGCCATGGAATGAGACTCAGCTAGTACTAAGTCTATACAATGATCGTAAGCAGCATAAATTACACAATGAGCTATAAGGAGAAATTTGGATGAATTTCAATGAACTATGCTGAGTGAAAAAAAGATATTCACTTGATGAGTCCATTTATATAACATTCTTGAAATGAGAAACATAGATGGAGATCAGATTTCCTTGTACTATTGTGCTATAATAATGCAAGATAGGGGAAAACTGGGTGAAGGGGATGTGGGATCTTCTTGTATTTTTTCTCCCAATTACATGTGTTTTAAATGATTTAAAACAAAACAAAACAAACAAACAAATGGTTCCTTAAACTCAGGGAAAAGAGACAAAAGACTCAGCAGCGTGGTTAAGTAACTTGCCTAGCTTCCCAGAGGAAATGAGTAACAGAGCTTAGATTTGAACTCAGGTCAGATCTTCATTGTAGGCAAACTCTTCTCAACTTATGTTAATCAAATATCTGGTAATGCATCTTGGGCATTAAAAGATCACCTGGGAATCTTGATAAAATGCCAAACCTTATTCAGTCTTGGGAGGGATCTGAGAATCTCCTTTTCAAATATTGAACAGCTGGTTTGTAACTAAACTGACTTTTAAAATGGGTTTTAGACTGGGGTATAGCTCAGTAGTAGAGCACTTGCCTGGCTTATAACAAACAGCATTTTAGATGTGGTTAGGATGCTATACTCCAGGACAATTGGAATGAGAGAGATGAAAACCATTCCTGGGCTATAATGTAAATATTATTATCTATCTAGAAGGAAAAGAAGGATATGATTTACTTAATTTTTATGCTTATAAAGCATATTGGCATGTTTTATGCTTTTATTTGGTAGACATTTATATCACTGAAATGAAAACAGAAGACAGACATTTTGAGTATGCAAAGAGAAATACTGAATAATCAAAAGCAAACTGTTGAAGTGATGCTCTGCAGTGAGTTGTTACAATAATAGCTGTTGTTACAGATGTGATGTCCACTTTGTAGATTTCCATGTAAAATTACTGATAAGGTAAGATATTTATAGTCTAAAGCCTAGACTGTCATCAAATCTGATGGCTCTATTTCCATCTATTTAAGTATTTGGGGACTTGATTTGTCCTTTTATCAAACTAATTAAGATCAGAACATCCATTGCTTCCATTTACTCAGGAGTGTGCATGTTTTCCCTTTGTATTATTGAACAGTATGAAAACATTGTGCCAAACAGTCTTAGATGCCCTCCTTTCAAAGTCATTCTTTAATTATTAATGCTTTTATCTGACTTTATGAAAGGTGCCATGTTTCCTGAAGCAATGAACACTTGATATGTCTTTATGTTATGATGAGAAATTAATAAATGAGGACAAGAACAGGGGAAATGAAGTGTGAAATTGTGTGGTATTTCAAAGTGTGAGCTTCCTGTGTGATCTATATTTTATAATACACTAACTCACATTTGGTGGTTCTTGGGTCAATGAGCCCTTAGGCTATAGGAGTTTCTTTAAAACATCAGCCCTGAAGGGTAGAACGTGGCATAACCACACTGCTGACCAAGCTATCAGACCTAGCTCTCAGGAAGCGTTATTCAGACTTGCTTCTCAGCACCAAGTTGATGTTCTTTTCCTTTTCCTTCTCCTTTAAAATAGTCCCCAAGGGTAGAAATAATGTTGACACACAGAGAATGAATAGGAATTTTTAAAAAATTGACACACACAACTACCCTTGAGAAGCCCACTTTCTCTCTGGTTTCCGCCTCTAGTCTTGCCCTGAACCTCCACCGCCCATTTCCCTGCCTGAATGATCTTATAAAACACACATCTGATCCTATTACCTACAGGCTGAAGACTAACTGCCTAGTCATGGACTGTGAGTTCCGTTGTGTGTTGGCTACTGTCCTCTCTGATCTGATTTCTCACTACTCCCCACTCACAGTGTTCTCATGCTCTAGCTGTACCTAACTACTTGCAGTTTTTGGAATTCAACTTGCTCTCTCCTGTCTCCAAGGTTGACCTTCAGACGGCATCCTCTATTTGGGATGTTTTTTCTCCACTGCCACCTGAACACCTGGAGCTTAGCTCAGATACTACTTCTTCTTTGAAGGTGTTTCAGTGATGGCTGTTAAGTTTTAATACAAGCAAAAAGCATTAATATAGATGAAAGAGCAGGCCACTTTATTCAGAATAGGGCAGGAAATAGAGCTAGGACTTTGGGGATGGAAGAGGACAGTCAAGAACCAAGGCTGGGGGCTGGAGCAGTGGCTCAGCAGTTTTGGTGCTTGCTTGGCATGTGCAAGGACTGGGGTTCATGATCCAGCACCACATACACAACAAAGTATTGGAGCAATGAAAGCCACTCGAAAAACTAAATAAAATTGATTATCTCTTTCTCTCTCTCTAAAACAAAACAACAACAACAACAAAAAACAACAACAAAAGCTGTTTATATTATCTCTCAAGGTATTGCCTGGCTTTTGATTCTTTTCCTTCTGTACCCAATACATTAATCTTTGATTTGCAAAGTGGCATTCCTTCCTACTCTAGTGTTACTAGGTTGCTCTTCACTTTTGTTTCGGCACATCCTTGTCAGTTTGGCACTGATTCTACATGAAATTTTAACTCAATTAACTTCTCCTTTTCCCAGTTCAGATTCTCAGACAGGAATATGTGATTGGTCCAGTTAAGTAGGCCAGGTAGGTAGGGTTGTAGAATGGAGTTACATCTTTGGGTCACACTTTTCAGGGCTAAGAGGGTAAGATTGATTCCCACTCAGAAGTGGATTTTCTCTTTCTCCAAAACCCTATTTATTGAGCTTCTAAGCATACATTTTTACTCATTCTCCACTCAAAGGGTTTAAGATACTCAAATCTTAAGGCATAATGTCTTTCCTCATATTAAAAAATCCTCTAAATTCTGAGCTTGATTTCCCTCTCCAGGTTTCTGTTTTTAAATGGGCATGATCTCACTGTGATCGTTACAAAATCTTTGTTTTGATTGGCACAGTTGACTTAACTCTTTGTTATTTGGAAAAGGAAAATTACAATAAAATTTAAAAGAAAATTGGATTTTTTTTCATCCCTTGTGCTATGAAAAATTATCTACTTGAGTGAGCTAAAGATAGTAAGATTACATTTAGGTTAATATCATTCAGCTCTCTAAACTACTTCTGAAGACTATTCCAGTGAGTGGTTTAGATGATAAGGGCAGACTTTCTAGGAACACTTATTTAGGTGGAAGTATCCTAAAGAAACTCAATTAAAGCTGAAATTCTTCAGAAAATTATGATGTTTTCTCCTTGAATACATAATACATCCTACAGATTCTTCCACAATGCCCTGTTTTGAGAATTTATCTTATAAAGCACCAGTGGAAAGTAGGAGCATGCTAAAACTCATTGATTAAAACCATTGAAAAATATAGGATTTTGAGGGGCCTGTTTTAAATAGCCTGTGTAATCCTTTTGACAAACCTCTTCCTTCTGGGATTTGCAGAAAATATAGATTGATTTTCTTTTATGGGTGTCAGAAGCAGGATATACCTAAAGACAAGAAAAACTATATAATTTTTAAAAATTACCAAATATGCACTCTCTCCTTTTCTTCCTCCTTTCTCTAATACTTTAGCCAGAAGTCACCAAACTTGATTGCACTTTTCTTTTCCCATTAATAAAAATAGGACGTTGATACCTCTTTTGCTTTTTCCTTATGATTTTTTTTGGGGGGGGGGAATCCTGAGAACGTACCTTATCGACAGTTACATCTTAGAAAGATGAGACACTGTTGTGTCCTAGTATATGCAGTAGAAGGAGCAAACAGGGCTAATTAATGTATCCTCATTTGAAAGGGTTAACACTGAGCTTGGAAGTCAGACAGATCTGGGATCCTAGCCTGAACATTCTGCATCAAAAGATTTGGATTGGGGCTGGAGTGGTGGCTCAGCAGTTGTGGTGCTTTCCTCATGCACGAGTACTCAAATTCAAACCCCAGCACCACATACACAAAGTGTCAGAGAAATGAAAGTCACATGAAAAACTAAATAAAAATTGCTTTTCTCTCTCTGTCTCTCTCTCTCTCTCACTGTCCCTCTCTCTCTTAAAAAAAAGATTTGGATTAGGGCCTATTACTATATTAAACAGCTCTTCAGATTATACTATCATTGGGAAAGTTTGGGAAACAATGAGGAAAGAATGTGTTCTCATTTTATTCATTGATGAAATAGGGAATTAAAAGAAAATGAACCAAGTGTGAGGAAGATAACATTCCTGAACATTCACACATGGTACTTGGGACATGATAAATAGTTTGTAAGTGGCAGTTCTCTTTTCTTTCAATAAAACCCAGAATGAACTGATTTAAACCTTAAGGAAGTGGTAATTAACTATCCTGGCAATTCAGAACAGGAGGAAGAACTTACTTCTATTGAAGGAGGAGAGGTGATGTGCACAGTGGGTTTATTGGGCAAGATCTGGCATCTTATCAAACTTAGTGTTGACCAAACTTGCTTTCAAGTCCTGACTGCCCCATTCAAAAGCTGAGAAATCTAGAACCTGTCATTTAACCTTATGGTGCATCATTTTTCTCACTTATGTGCCAGAGATAATAAGATTGGTGTAAATCAGTGAGTCACTCTTTATTTGTTCACTTAGTCGTTCATCCAAAACATGTGTTTGGTATTGTGTCAAAACATCTGTCAGGCCTTGTTCTGGGTGTGAGAGATGTAACTGGTCAACAAAAGAGCCCAGAACACCTCAACATAGTGCTCAAGACAACAGGGGCGTTATCATGGAGTAATAAAGACTCTGCCAGCCTTGTTGCATAACTTTTATGTTTACTGCCATGAAATAGGTATAAGTTATTGGAGCTTTAAATTTGGCTGGAACCACATAATCAAGATCTCAGAGTTCCTATGTGATGTTTTTGAGGTTTGCCCATTTTGTGTGAAGACAGTAGTTGCTAATGCACAGAAAGTGAGAGGCAGTTTAGTTTTCTAGACATGGTGATTGACTGACCAGTGTCTGATCCAGGCACATGGTCCTGTTAAATCTCTCTTGTGAATCGTTGCTCATAATTTGAGGCACTTAGTGGTAGAAAAGTTTCGAAATGGTAGGACTTGTAGAGATTGATCATGAGGGCTGGGGCTGTGACTCAGTAGTAGAGTGTTTGTTTAGCACACATGAGGTCCTGGGTTCAATCCCCAACACAGCAAAAAAAAAAAAAAATATATATATATATAGATAGATAGATAGATAGATTTAGATATAGATATAGATAGATATATACAAAACAAAAAGCTTAGAGATTGATCATGGAAAATCACAGATTCACATGATGTGTCTATGTGTGTTTTGAAGGCAGGCATGGACAGGGAAAGCTGAAGGGGGAGGGCAGGAGCAAGGATATGTCACCATAAACTCATTGTTGTCAGGCACATAGTTGAATTTTAAACCACAATAGACCCATAACCATTTGACTACTATCAGGATTAACATTGTGGTAGATTATGGTGCTGACCATTTTATTCCTAGTCTATTGCTTATTTATTTTGCTAGAGATCCTCTTTGTATACTTGGCATTGGTACTGTGTCAAAACTAGGAATTTTGCCAAAGTACCATAAAACCAGTTATTCTTCACTGAGTGTTGTAATAAGAGAAATAGTCAATAAAACTGTTTCTAGTAATAACAAACAGAAGGAACTTTAAGAACCTGGAGACACTTTACCACTGAGCTACATACTCAGCCTTTTTATTTTTCATTTTTAAACAGGATCTTGCTAAGTTGCTGAGGCTAGCTTTGAACTTGCCAAGGCTGAACTTGAACCTTCAGAGTTGCTGAGATTACAGATGTGCACCACTGGATGTTTTTGACATTTTAAGTGATTGAACATCTGTCTAAGTTTCTCTTATTGTCATTGTTATATAGAATAGTTTCCTACTCTGGGAACAAAAAGTATCGTATGGGAAATGAGTAAAGGAGTGCAAAATAACAGTGGCTTTTCCATAAATCTGAAAGGTGACACACTCCCTGACTCTTGTTCTTTTGGTCCTTTTGAAGGCTCTGCTATTCCTAAGGGCCCAGGATGGACTTTAAAGCTAAATTCACCCATGGATATACTCTTACCTGGACTCAGGAGGAGCCGGGGTAACTGAACTGCATGCACTGTGTACTCACGAAACCTTCTCTTGTCATCTTGGTCTGTTTCAGTGTTAGCCACTGACTAAAAGGAATTTCAATGGAGCAGTCTTAGAAGGGAGTAGGGAGTAGCAGGGGGTTAGAAGATTACGTAGCTATGTATAGTTTCCCTAACACATCAAAACACAGCTTTATACTCTCATGGTAGGCTCTGAGCTTTTTGTTCTTACCCAGATACCACATTTAGGAATAAGATATAGAATCCTAGATTAATGCTAATAGAATTGTTCTCCAGATTATCATTGTTTTAAACCAATCTAGATGTAGTTGACTGACCCAATAGAGTAAAGACCTGGGGAAGAAAGGTCAGAGAGGGAGAGCATTTTGGAATAATACTGAGACCGAAGTCCCACATGGCCCTGACTGGATCCTGTTAGATTGGGACTCCTTATTAGTAGTTCATATTATGCATCCAATTAAAATGTTGGTCAAACTGATGCAAAACCCTGACTTCCCTGCCAGTAATCAAAACTTCTAGGTCATGGTTTTCAAAACTAACCCTCACTCCACATGCATCAAAAATGCTTATTCCAGGGCCTTACCAAACCTACTAAATCTGAAACAATAAATGTGAACCCTAGAGTCTGTATTTTAAGCTCCCAGGGTAATGTTTGAATTCAAGGAATCTTGTCAGTGTAGTTGCAGGGATCAAACTCAGATTTAGGGAAACTGAAAGGTAATCTGAGTCCCAAATACTAGAAGCCTATGTCCTGGTCCATCTAGACCTGAGCAGGTAGACTTCAGTGAGAAGTCCTGAAAGCAGACAAACTTGAAAAAATTACACATTCCTCATCACTCCGAGAGGTTCTGACTGGGTAGATCTGAGCTTAAGCATTGACAATATTCTTTTAGCTTCACAGACTTTAGAGTCAGAGAATCCTTGGGCCAAATAAGCTCATGACTTCCCTTAACCAGTCTTTAATTTTGCCTCAGAAACAGGCTCCAAGATATTCCCATGTTCCTAGTGTGTTTTTTGACCTTTCAAAAATATATTGGAACAGCTCAGCAAATAGACATGATCCACACTTTGACACTGCAAGATTGATAGAGTATGTTGGACTTTTTGAAGCATTTTCCACCTTTTTTGATTTATCATCTTGAAAGAAAATTTTTTCAAAGTAAAATATGCAGCACCCCTTCACAAATACTCCTTTGTCCACCCAGAATGGCATTACATAAAGAATATAAGAATAGGTTTTGTTGTTCTCCTTTAAATACTTGAACTTAGAACGAGTGCTGGAAAATTCAGTGTCAGAGCAAGCTTGGACATAGTGCTTAGACATGAATTAGCTTCTTTTAAGAGCAAAGTCAAGAATATTTTCTGACCATTAGTGAATCCACACTTATATAACACTCAGATCTATTTCTATTACTAAATTTAAAGGAATTTAAATAATTTGCCTATCTACCTCCCCTCAATTCGTAGGTTCATCAAAATACAGTCTAAATTTATACTAGATAGCAAGGACTCCCAAAACAATCCTAAACAAATAGCTACAGCACACATATTTGAAGGTTCTAAATATTTCTACAATTTCAATGGGATTAAATAAAAAATAAAAACAAAGAGGAAATATATAGTAACATTTTGACTGCGGATGATATGTTTTCTATTTGCTTATGATTCTGAAAGCATTTTTTATTTTGAAGCATCTAGTTACACCTTTGTACTTAAATTGGCAAAATTAAATAGATACTAGACTTTTTCCATTAAATGAAGCAGTATACATGCTGAGGTCATAAAGTAGTGGATATTTTAGTTAAAAGTTGCCTTGAAATATCAGCAACAACAAAAACATTTGCTGCTGCATTTTTCCTTTCTTAACTATTTATAAGTAAATATTTAGTTGTTTTCCTAAGAAAGAAAATATTATTTGAAGATCTTCTCAATTACTGAAAGTTGTTTCTTAAGCTTTCTGGTATCTTTTGACATGTGACAGAGAGAAAACATCCAAATTTTGTATATTTTCAGTGCCATTCAGTTGAATTTTCAAAATTCTATTACATCCAATCATATTTTTGTCCTGTAGTTAATGTGTTGAGTTCCTAAGCAGCACGTTGCCTGGGAATATTGAAGTGGTTCCATAAATCTTAGAGTATATAATTTGAAAATGTTTATCATATAATGTAAATAAGATATGTCCTATTTTATCAATTCTTTTTGGTTACATATAACATTAGGATACATTTTGTCATAATCCCCAAAGCATGGAATATAATTTGCTCTAATTCAGTCCCCAAAACTTAACATCCTTCACACTCCCTTTCCCTGCACCCTTCTCTCTACTCTACTGATCTTTCTGCAATTTATTAATAGTTTTTTAAATTAGCATCTTGGGGACGTACTTGATGTTGGAATTCACTATGCTATATATTCATGTATGCATGTATGAAATTTCAGTTAGATCATTCCACTCTTATTCCCTTTTCCTATTCCTCTTTCCTTTCTCTCAATTTGCATCATCTATTCTACTGATCTTTCCTTTATTTTGATGAAATTTCTTCTCCTTTTGCTTTCTCTTTTTCTGAAGAGTCAAAGGTTGAATGTTTTCTCTGATAGGCAAAAGCTAATTCAAAATAAGGGAGTGGGGGGCTACCTATTTTTTTCCAGAACACAAAATGTAGGAAGTAAGAATCAACACAATCTTATAAACTTGTACAGATGGACAGAGTACAGAAAAGCAAGCAGTAATTATATGGCATATGTGGCCTGGGCACTCATCAAAATACTGGGCAGGTATGGGCCATGTTGTAGGAGCAGTTTCTGCCTTCCATGAAAGATGCTTTGGTGAAGGTCTGTGAAGTGATCCCTGCTCACTGTGTAGATAGGTCCTTTACCAACACATTATCCTCGTCCACCTTTTACCTGAATTCCTGCTGCAGAATTAGTGCAAGCCTCAGCTTCCTTGTGGAGCCTTTAAATAATCCCAGCCCTAAGGCACCTGTCCTTCTCTGGGCTTTAGAGCTTATTATTTTTGACACCCAGCATTCAGTTTATGCGCCCTTGAGTTGTTAGTTTTCTTTTTAATTATGTAATTAATACATGGTTCAGTGGTGTATTTCTTTTCTTGTATCCAGAAGGTCAATAAAATGTTTTTCCTAGAAAGCTATTATGTTGAGTGTATTAGAAATACTGGACTAACAAGACAGGTGAAATTTTATCCCTAATTCTGCTCTGAACGTAGAGAGCAGTGCATGAAACTTTGATTCTTTCCTTGGCTGTTAAATGAAGGACTTGAGCTAGATAATCTCCAGATAATCTACTTTAAATTTTATCTCTAGGACTTCAGGTTCAATGTGGCATGTTGAGTACATGATTTTTATCTTTTCTGCCTCCTCAAATCCTTCTGAAAAGGATGATGAGAGAATTTAAAAAGTTATAAGCCTACAAAGATAAAGAGCATAAGAGAGTTTTCCTAGCAAGTAGAGGGAAAAGTGACTTAAAGTGAAGAAAGGACTGAAAACTCAGTATAGCAGGAAATGTTTCAAGTAGGTGCCTATCCTGAGGCAAGACCAAGAAGTTGCAAGCTGGTGGACCACACACACCATATAACATTCTTGAGTCTTCACTACCATGGAAGAGTAGTAGTAGAAAAGTATTAGGCAAATTATATTCATTGAAGTTTATTTGAACAAAGAATGATTCCTGGATCAGGCAACATCCAGAACCTTTCAGAAGAGGTTCAGAGCACCCATCAGTGTGAGCTCATGCAGGCCTGACTCAGAAACAAAGTGGAGGGGTCATTTGGCTACAGCTAGGGGGCTATTTTAGTTGGTGAGGAGTTGTCATTTGTGACTGGCTGAAATGCAACTGCTTCTTTACGGGATGTTACTCTTCAGAATGAGGTTTCTGTGGGGTTTTGTACTATTAGGTTGCAGATTGTAATGTAGGATCTTACAGAGTGGAGACAGCCTCAAGCTGATAACCTCCTGCTTATTTTAACAATGGATTGGGTGGCTGTGGTGGGGAGCTAAATCGCTGGAAAACGAGATTAACGTGAGTCCTCTCCAGCAACCACCCTCCTCTGCCCTGCTCGCAGATCACTTGCAGTGTGTTTCACCCTTTTCAAGAGATGGGCAGATGGGCAGAATTGAAAAGGCAAGGGCGGAAAGGGGGTAGGAACCATTCATACACTGTTTTATAGGGGCTCCATAAAGAAGAAGCCAACCTGATGCTCATTCATCCCCAGGTACAGCGCTGGACAGCTTATTAAGCCAAACCACCTAGGGAGGAATAGAAAATAGAGTTCGTGGGGAAGGTTGAGGAAATTTCTAAAAAAGGAGAAACAAAATGGTGGGGAATTTTGAGGGTCATTCCAGCAGAACCAACCCCAAATATGGAGTTATAAAGAAGAGAGAGAACTGAGAAGTAATCAAAGAATATGTAAGAATATTCATCAAGGGCTGGAGTGGTGGCTTGGCAGTTACAGCACTTGCCCTGCATGCGCAAGTACACGAGTTCAAACCCCAGCACCACGTACACAAAAACAGAGTGTCAGAGCAACCAAAGCCACGTGAAAATCTAAATAAAAATAGTTTCTCTCTCTTGCTGTCCCTCTCTCTTAAAAAAAAAAAGAATATTCATCAATATAATAAGTTTTCTGATTGAAATGGCATAACAGAATGAATTAGGAATGCCCAGGAAAATAAATGAGAAGAGACCCATATTAGGGTTCATCAATAAATTCTGAAAATAAGAGTTCACAGGGAGCATATTAAAAGCTTTCAGAGAACAGAGAGGAGAGATTGAGAGATATCACATAAATTATGAGAAGACAGAAAGGCACTTGGAGTTTCAACAACAGGATTATAAGGAAGAAGATAGACAAGCAATGCTGCTAAAATTCCTAGTGGAAATGATGGCAATCTCAGGGGTAAAGGAAAAATAAAGATATTCCAAACGTGGTTCAGGAATATGTTTTACTTCATGAACTCTAGTAAAAAGAAAAAGGTACACTCGTTTCAGTGGAGAGCAATGTTTATATAGGTTTAACAACTCAAATATTGGTTTAACCAAAACTTGTGACGCTGAAAAGCTGGTGAATGGGAAGGGAGGTCTAAGAGCGTAAGTCCTCCTCTTCCAGTATAAAAAGTCAGTAAATACTGTATTGAACTGTTAACTGGTAAACCAGAATGTTAGCACAGTGGGGAAGGCAAAAGCAAATAACACTAAGAGACCTCTGAAGAGCCACATCTGAAGAGCAGGATCTGGTGCATTTGGCAAGAGGTCTGCTGTTTCCATCACAAATTTTTAGTAACTGTTTCACTTTTAACCTTGTGTACACCTACCCTGATTTTTTAAAAAATAATTACTTCCTAAACTTGGTATATACCCAAATTTTCTCAGACTTTACTATGAGACCCTGAAGAACTGTGTGGTGTGTTTCTTTGCCCTGCTTGTTCCCACTTGCTTGTTTAATGTTATTGAGTGTGTTGACCTATTATTATGTACTAGGTGCAGGGATACACCAGTTGGAAGAGGCAGGATGAAGCTCTGCTCACTGATTAAAAGAAAGAGAAAAGAGACACCCGCCCACCTTTCTTCTGAACTGGAGATGATTACATCAGACCTCAGCAAGCACAGAGCGTAGGATATAAACATGGGCGTATGCACTGAAATTCACTCTTACCTTCTCTGTGACCATCATAAACTTTTTCATAAACCACCATCTGGCCACATAGGTGGGAGATAATTAAACTTGCCCATAAAAGTATGTGACTTTCAGCATGCTCAAGTACACGGGTTCAAACCCCAGCACCCACGTACACAACTAAGTGTCAGAGCAATGAAAGTCATGTGGAAAAACTAAATAAAATTTGATTCTCTCTGTCAAAAAAAAAAAAAAAGTATGTGGCTTTTTTGCTTTAACATTCTCTTTTCACGTAAATTCAAGTTCGCAAAGGGGATGTTCCACTCTTGCCTTCTTCCTTTCTAAGGGAGCTTCTGATTCAGACTAGTGGAGCAGCCTCCCCTTCAGAGCATATGTAGGCTTTGGAAGAGGGAGAGCATGGTGAATGATACAGTGGCATTTAGGACTTCATTTTGGACACTGTTCAATTCTGTTCCTCTTTCATGGGCTAAAAGAAGTCATGTGACCACTTGGTAACTAGTTCTTGTCACTTCTCTACCCAGCTGGGCCTCAAGTTAAAACAGGTGAGAGAAACTGAACAAAGTTACCTTTACAGCACAAACCATTCTGAGGTTCCCTGGAATAAAATGACAAAGGTTAATTTTGCCTAACCATGAACATGGAATGTTTTTCCATCTACTCAGGCCTTCTGCAATTTTTTTTTAGTGTTTGATAGTTTTTGTTGTAGAGGTCCTTAATATCCTTTGTAAGGTTGATGCCCAAGTATTTTATTTTTTGGAGGAGCTTATAGAGGATCGGTGTTAACTCTTCTGTGAAAAGTTTGGTAGAATTCTGCTGTATATCCATCCTGTCCTGGGCTTTTTTTTTTTTTTTTTTTTGGCTGCTTCGATTTCACTATCTGCTCATGGGTAGGCAGAATTAATATAATCAAAATGGCCATTCTACCCAAAGCCGTATACAAATTTAATGCAATCCCCATCAAGACACCAATGTCATTCTTCAAAGATATAGAAAAAGCAATTCTCATGTTCGTATGGAATAACAGAAGACCCAGATTAGCCAAAACATTACTCTGCTGGAAGGAAGAAGTAGGGGGTATCTCAATCCCTGACCTTAAATTATACTACAGGGCCATAGTAACAAAAACAGCAAGGTATTGGTATCAAAAGAGAACTGAAGACCAATAGAATAGAATAGAAGATTCTGAGATGAACCCCCATATCTTTAACTATTTGATATTTAATAAATAGTATGGAAGAAATAGCCTGTTCAACAAATGGTATTGGACAAATTGGACAGCCATGTGTAGCTAACTGAAGCTGGATCCTTACCTTTCTTCCTACACAAAAATTAAATCAAAATAGTTCAAAAATCTAGATATTAAGCCAACAACTTTAAATTTACTTGAAAAAGAAGTAGGATAAACACTATAGGACATAGGCATCTGTGGTGCCTTCCTTAACAAAACTCCCATGGCACAAGCAGCAAAGTCAAGAATGAATGAATGGGATGCAATTAAACTAAAAAGCTTTTGCACAG
>PVKS010006287.1:0-34578 GCA_004027875.1 Aplodontia rufa
GAAGAACTCATGCGTTAAATGGGTTGCTAGTGGTGGAATGACATCGGCTTCTGGGATGGTTCCCCCATCTTCCCAATCTCCAGACTCCTATGAGTTCTTCATATACCATCCCCCCTCCCCATCCCCCTCCCTACACCTCCAAGCATCCTGGAGAGCCATCCCCCTATTACTCTGAAAGTCATTCAATTTGAAGTTTTGTTAGGTTAGCCGTCTGCCCTACTGCTTCCCCATAAATTCTAGCACCAACAGATGAGAGAAACCATTCGGCCCTCGAGTCTCTGAGATTGGGAGACTTCACTAAGCATAACTCTATCCATCTCCATCCATTTGATTTCAAAAGCCATAATATCGTCCTCTCTAATGGCTGAGAAGTATTCCATTGTATATATGTACCAAAGTTTTTGTATCCACCCATAGAGTGAGGGGCATCTGGGTTGGTTCCATAGTCTAGCTATAGTAAATTGAGCAGTAGCACAGTTTTTTAATCCACTTGTCCAGTGAGAGGCATTTGGGTTGGTTCCTTGTTCTAGCTATAATAAATTGAGCTGGTAAAAACATTGATGAAGCTATATTTCTGTAATATGCCAATTTTAGCTCTTTTGGGAAAATACTCATGTGTGGGATAGCTGGGTCATAAGTCAGTTCCAGCCCTAATTTCTTGAGGAGACTCAACACTGCTTTCCAGAGTGACTGTACAAGTTTGCAGTCCCACCAAAAGTGTGTTAATGTTGCTCTCTTCCCATAGCCCCTCCAGCACCTGTCATTGTTTGTATTCTTCATTTATGCCACTCTGACAGGATTGTGGTGGAATCTCAGTGAAGTTTTGATTTGCATTTCTCTGATTGATAGTGATGGAGAGCATTTTCTCATATATTTATAGGCTTTTTAGATGTCCTCCATTGAGAAATTTCTGTTGGGGTTTTTAGCCTCTCGTGTTCCCCCTGACCCTCAGGGGAGAAGGAGAGAAGCACACTCCAACCAAGGCGGCCAAGAGAGGCAAGGGTTAGCTGACCACTCGTTCCCAGCCCTCCCTAAGGAGGACAATCAGACGAGTCAGGGAGACCAGTCGCAGAAAGAACTCTTTTATTGAGAAAGTGCGTGCTGTTATAGAGTATGGGGACCAATGAAAGGAAAGGTCAGCAAGGGGTGGAGAGCCCATGCAGGTAGCAGTTCCATATGCAGCAATGGGGACCACGAGCTGTTCACAAGGGCGGAAGGTATATTTAACCTATCCGATCAGGCAGTCCGAAGAGGCGTCACGACATCAAGGTGACGCCCCTGAATAGGGTTTTGGGAGCCATTTTGGTCACATGTGTCCTCAGGAGGCAGGTTTCAGTAAATGAGTTCCTCTTTCTTATGCAACGCTCTCAGTGCATTGCATGTTGAAGCCCAACAATTTCTATTTAGCTCCATAGCCCATTTATTGATTGGATTATTTGTGGTTTTGATGTTCAGCTTTTGAGTTCTTTGTATATTCTAGATGTTAGACCTCTGTCCGAGGTGTAGCAGGCAAAGATTTTCTCCCATTCTGTAGGTTCTCTCTTGACATTCTTGGCTATTTCTTTAGCTGTGCAGAAAATCTTTAGTTTAATGGCATTCCATACATGTATTCTTGGCTCTAATATTTGTACTATGGGAGTCTTGTTAAGGAAGGTGGTGCCAACCCCTAAATTGTGTACTGTTGATCTTACTTTTTCTTCAAGAAATTGTAATGTTGCTGGTTTAATTTCCAGATCCTTGAACAATTTGATTTGATTTTTGTGCAGGGCAAGAAGTAAGGATCCAATTTCAGTTGTCTGCAAATGGCTTTCCAGTTTGTCCAGCACCATTTGTTGGAACAGGTTATCCTTCCACACTAAGCTTTTGTCCCCTTTCTCAAATATCAGATGGTGAAAGATTTGAGGGCTTTTCTCAGTATCTTCTATTCTATTCCTTTGGTCTTCAATTCTATTTTGATACCAATGCTGCACTGTTTTTGTTATTATAGCCCTATAATATAATTTCTGCCCAGGAATTGTGATACCTCCTGCTTCCTCTTTCTTGTTTAGTAATGTTTTTGCTATTCTGGGTCTTCTGTTATTCCATACGAATTTGAGAATTGCTTTTTCTATATCTGTGAAGAATGTCATTGGTTTCTTGATGAGTACTGGATTGAATCTGTATAGGGCTTTGGGTAGAATGGTTATTTTGATTATATTGATTCTGCCTAACCAAGAACATGAAATGTTTTTCCATCTACTCAGATCTTCTGAAATTTCTTTTTTTTTAAATGTTCAATAGGTTTCCTTGTAGAGGTCCTTAATATTGTTCATTAGATTGATGCCCAAGTTTTTTTTTTTTTTTGAGGAGATTGTGAATGGGACAGACTTCCTGATTTCTTTTTCAGTGGACTTGTTGCTGGAGTATAGGAGAGCTAATGATTTATGAGTCTTATGACCAGCCACTTTGCTGAAATCATTTATAAGCTCTAGATGTCTTCTAGTCTAGCTTATTGGGTCTTTTTGAACTAGGATGTGGTCTATTTTGGAGAAGGATCTGTGAGCTGATGAGAAGAAGAAGGTAAACTCAGCCACTTTTGGATGGAATAATCTGTAAATGTCTGTTAAGTCTTGTTGATTAATACAGTTGTTTAGGTTAGAGATATCTTTGTTGATTTTTTGCTTTGATGATCTGTCTATTGTTCATAATGGTTCATTAAAGTCCCCCAATATTATTGTGTTGAGATTGATGAGGGGTTTAATGTCCTTGAGTACTTTTTCCATATCTTTGTGAGGGTTGCAATTGGGGGCATAAAATGTTAAGTATTGCTATGTCTTCTTGATGAATTGTTTCTTTTACTATGATATAGTGACCTTCTTTATCTTTTCTGACTACTTTTTGATCAAAATTAACATTATCGGATATTAGGATCAAAAGACCAACTTGCTTTCTCAGGCCACACGCTTGGTAGACATTTTGCCAACCTTTCACCTTCAGTCTGTGTCTATTTTTGATTTTGAGGTGTGTCTCCTGTAGGCAGCATATTGTTGGATTTTGTTTTTTGATCTCGTTAGCCAATCTGTGACTTTTGATTGAAGCATTGATTCCACTCACGCTCAGAGTTAGAATAGATAAGGTATTCTGCGTCCCTTACATTGTGACTATTGGTGGGTTTTGTGTCATCTTGGATATCTTTTGGTGAGATTTGTGATTATTGACTTTCTTTTGTTTGAGAATTTTGGAAGTTGATTGGATATTCCTCTGAATGAATTATGTCCTTGAGAATTTCTATAGAACAGGCTTTGTGTTCATGTATTTTGCTAGCTTGAATTTACCATTGAAGCATTTAATTTCCCCATAATATTTAAAGCTGAGTTTTGCAGGGTGTATTATCTTTGGTTGAAAATTTTTTTCTTTCAAAGTTTGAAAAATATCATTCCATGCTCTCCTGGCCTTTATTTTCTAGTCTGAGAAATCCATAGTAATCCAAATTGGTCTGCCTCTGAATGTGATTTGGTGTTTTTCTCTAGCTGCTTTTTAGGATTCTTTCCTTGATTTCTCTGTTATTCATTTTATATATGATGCCTTTCTTGTTCAGTGTTTTCTTCAATACCAATTACTCTCAAATTATTTATTCTCATCTCATCAAATACTACTTGGAAATTCTGATCATGTACAATAAATTTCTTTTCTTGTCCTCCTTGAACTCGATGTTGGTCAGCCAGTCTTTATTATCTGATATTCAATCTTTGAGAGCTGAGTTTCTATTTTCTTTTCTTTTCTTTTTTTTTTTTAAAGAGAGAGGGACAGTGAGAGAGACAGAGAAAGAGAGAAACAACTTTATTTAGTTTTTCATATGGCCTTCGTTGCTCCAACACTTAGTTGTGTACGTGGTGCTGGGGTTCGAACTCGGGTCCTCCTGCTTGCCAGGCAAGCGCCGAAACCGCTGAGCCACCGCTCCAGCCCGAGTTTCTATTTTCTAATGACTTTACTCTGGTATTAGTATCTTCCAATTAGCTTTTACTTTGGTTAGCAGCATTTTTCAATTCTAAGAGCTCTGCTACATCTCTTTTCAGAATGTCTAGATCTTTATATATGTGGTCTCTTATCTTCTGGAATTGCTCTCTTATCTCTTTCCTTAAATCTTCTTTCAATTCTTTGATTTAATTACTAATCATATTGTCGATACATGTTTTCTAGGTTTTCATCTAGGACCCTGACCATGGAATCCGTAGATATGGAGCTGTGGAGTTGAGGAGGAGAATCGTTTCCCTTCGTCCTCATTTTCAGATACAGGGAGTGTGGCTTAAGGTCTTACAGTGAATAATTCTCTTCCAGTCTTTACTTACAGAATTAGAGCTGCTTATCTCTTTGCTTAGTTAGGCTGAGGTACAGTGTGGGTAGCACAGTTCAATACTGGCACCCCAATCAATGAAGTATTGTAGACCTTTAGGTCTTCCAATATCTCAGGGGATAGGGGGTAGAAGTCAATAAGTGCAGTCAATGCATACAGCAGACAATGTCAACTGTCAGTTACAGTGTTCATTAGCATCTATAGAAGCAATCAGATTAACATTTTTCTTCCATGAGAGCTCTCACTATACTTAGTTAGCAAGCAAACACCAGTTTTCAAGTAATGTTTTCTTTTCAGTTTAGCAGGACTTCTGTGAGGGAAAAGAAAGAGTCTAGAGAGCAAAGGGAATGAGATAGGAAGGTAGTGTGGGTCTTGTGAATTAGGATATAGAGCTACAAGGTAGTAGAGATGATGTAGACTATTCTGCTAAGAATAAGGAAAATTTAAAAATGGGATGAGAGTGGGGTAAAGCCTTTGAGGGAAGATGAGAGAGAATAGAATACAGTGTAGAAATTGACAGAGTAAAGGGAAGAAGAGGATAGTATAGAATGGGGGTCCCTTTAGCCCAAGGAGACTGAAGACTAGTTTTCTAATTGCAGGCCTCCACAGGTCGAACCCAGGTGATATGAATACAGCAGTCAAACACATGTCATAGTGACAGGCTCCACACAGACAAACAAACAAACAAAATACATACATCTAGGAACACCAATTTCAACAACAACAACTGCAAAAAAATAAATAAAAAGAGTTGGGAAGGTTCTGAATTATTACCACCAATGTTAATATTTACCATGGGGGAATGTATTCCTAGCTGACTTCTAGGTGGAGTCACTTCCCTGTTGACTTTGTTGGAGGGAATGAGTTTTGGTGATCTCAGCTGACATTGAGTTTCCAAGGAGGCCTCCCAGTATCTTTCTCCTGTAGAGGGGTTGCAAATAATCACCTTCCCTGCTTCCTGTGAGAATAGACTTTAGGGCCACCCAAATTGTACTCTTCAGCAGTTTACTGTCTGCTTGCCCAAACTCCTGTCCCTCTTCAACCAGGGATCTAGGAGACACTGGGAGTCTTGCGGTTCCTGGTGCAGCTGTAAGGGACTCTTACTGTGCCCAGGAGAGTGGCAGGCCTGGACTGAGCAACCCCAGGATGATTATTACCTGACTCTTGGGTATCTTGTGGTCTTCAGTGGCCCCAAGAAATGTTGTGTGGGGAGACACAATCCTAGCAAGAGAAGCAGGTGTAATGGAGACACCAGCCCAGCTAGACCAGTATTTGTGTAGGTCTCAAATACAATCACTAGGTGGGGTGCAAGCCCAGTCCCACTTGGAGAGTCCTGGATCTCTGGGATCACTTCTGTGCCCAAATCAGGGTCTGAAAGTGAAGGAAGTCACTGAGTCCAGGCTGCCCCTTTTGTTCATATGTCCCTGAGGCTGATGCTAGCCACTGCCCTGTATGAAAGGTTCAGGCAGTGTCTGTTGGACCTGAAGTCCAAGTCCACCCTGGCTCATTAGGTCCTATTGAGCAGAGTCCAGGTCACAGACTCATCCTACAGCTTGGGCATGTAAGGAGGTGGGCAAGAAGCCTCCAAATGAGAGTTGAAGACTAGAATGGAAGGTCCACCAGTTCCACAAAGTCCCCAGGACAGATAGTCAAAACATTGGGGATTTGAGACCACTCATCCAGACTGAACTCCCTAATCCAAGCTGTAGCTGGTGGTTTTGATTGCACTTTTGATGAAGCAGTGTCTTGAACCACCTTCTGGGAGATTTCAAGATGGTGGTGCTGCCCTGCTTCTTTGAATAATGAGATTTAGGGACTTTAATTTGTGTGTATAAAAAGCAGACTCAGGGCCACTGCCACTGCTGCTGCAGTCTGGGAACACAGGGATCCTGCACCTAGGTTCTACTTGCTACGCCCGAGTCTTGAGTCCCCAAAGACCACCAAGGAGCTGAATACGATGCAAACACACAGGGTCGTTTATTGCAGACTCGAGTCTGGGCTCTCTCCGTCTCCATAACAGATGCAGCGGGTTCAGGGAGAAAGAGAGAGCCCGGAGCCCAATACAGGGATACTTTTATAGGGTTTCACAGTGAAGCGGGAAATTCAAACAAAGCAGAATACAGGATTGGTTGATCTTCTAACATATATGATCTATTGCTATCAGCCATGGTACCCTTTGTCTTGGACTTCACCATATATAAGCTGGTATGTTAGGAATTGACTCCTCAGCTCCTGATTGGCTATTCATTTGCTAAGGGTCAGTTCATCTGGTGGTATGAAACGTGGTTCATTGTTCTTTGTTCTTAGAAAATGAGAACTTAGGGCTACTTTAAATACTATTCAAAATGAGGCCTCTAAACGACCCGGTTAAATTATTTTACACTTTCTTTCAGCCACAGTTGACTAAGCCCCTGCTCTGCTCAGCTCGCACTCTCCTGCACTCTTCTCACACTCCCTCCTGGCACCCGCTTGCTCCCTAAGGCTTGCAAAGCCTGCAGCTCTGCTCTGCACTCACTCTCACACTGAGTGCTTACCACTTTGACTGAGTTAAATTAATTATGCACAGCTTCCTCACCTCTGGGCTAATTCTCCACCTGCTGGATGGGTAGCTGATGGTGGTGTAACTTTCAACTTGTCCACAGCTCCATGTTACGAGATTTCCTTCCTTGGATATTGATATATTTGGGGAGAAATTTTGCTGTTCACCCAGATCACAATAAGGCACTTCTCCCACCATTGGTGTCTCACACTCATGGAGAGATTTCTTATTCAGCACTGCTTAGCGCCTGCCACCATCACAGCCACCATCTTCTCCAGGATCTCTCAACTTTCACACATACATATTGATATATGGGCAAGTATGCCTCATTACCTAAAGTATATTCTAATCTACTTAGTTGTCTCATGTTTGTTAATTAATGTATTTATATTTCAATAAAAATACATCTACATTAGAATTTGTAAAGGCTTAATAGCATTCTATTTTTTGGAACTGTTATAATCTGGTAAGCTGAGAATACTCTGGAAACAAATAGCCCTCTTCACTTAAGGCAAACTAATTAACAGCTCTGTGCCTCAGATGGAACAATTAAATGATTTCAAACAGTAAACACTTATAAAAGTACATGATAACAGCATCTTGAACCATTATGCTATCATTAAAATTAATGTACCATAATATATTTAAAATAAGTTTTATAACCAATGCTTATAGTTACTAACTCCATTTCCTATAAAGAAACCTCAATTCAAGTAAAAATTATGCTTATTAGTATTTTCTTTATGATAATCTATATAGTAGAAGATAATAAACTACTTAAATCAAAGCCCTTCCAGACTCTTAGACTGAAACCTAATCCTTTCAAATTCAATATACTTACATTTGAAATAATCTAAGAATGTAGGTAAATATAATATTCATGCATGTACCCAAATTAATCAAGTAGAGTTTTATTCATCACCCAAAATTCTTATGTAATCCCAACTCTGACATGGTGGAATTAAATTTAATTATTTCTTAAAGATTTGATTTCAAAGAACGATTGAAGAGAATATTTATGTTCTAAGTTCCTCTTGATCAAAAGGGGGGAAATCTAGCTTTTATTCATTTAATACTAGAAATTTGATTTCATTAAAGGACATACCTGAAATGGCCTAAACTAAGTCCCCCATTATAGAGGTTAATACCCTGAGCCCTCATACTAAAAAATGATTTTGTCAAGATCACATAACTATTCTAGAGAAATTCACTTTTTTTTTTTGTATTAGGGATTGAACCCAGGGGTACTTAACCACTGCCTTGCTAAATTGCTGGGGTTGGCTTTGAACTTGTGATCCTCCTGTCTCAGCCTCCTAAGACTCTGAGATTACAGGTCTGTGTCATCAAGCCTAGCTGGAAATATACATTTCAGTAGCATGGAGAGTCTCATGTTCTCAAGACCTCTGGGGCCATTCTTCAGTGAACTCTCTACTTTAGGAAGAACAGACTGTTCCCAAATCCTGGGAAGTTTTGATGAGAAAGAGTGAATAATTCTCTGGAACAAATCTACCCCTCATCAACCCTCCATACTTTAATCCTTTCTTGATTTTTTATTTTGATTCTTGCATTTCTGGGCACAACTTCACCCATGCTACGTTATCCCAGCGCATTAACATGAGGTTGTTGAGTATGGTCCACTTTCATATATAATTTGAAGGGAACAAATAATCATGTACAATAAAAAATAAGTTTACATATAATATCATAAACCATTATTTTAAATGTATTAGCTGTTCCCAAGTGCCTTTGATTTTTCTTAGAATTGTACATGAATCTTTTGCATGCTAAGTCATTTCCCTGCTTTCCTACTGTCTCCCTTACTCCTAAATCCAGTTTTCTTCCCTATGTTATAAAACTCTTGTGTCCTCCAACCTAGTCTGGTCCTTTGAAATTCTAAATTTTTGTTTATTATGTATTGCTTCTTTGGATGCTTTTTAATTTTATTGAAAAACTGAGTTTTTGTACAATCATACATACATATGTAGTAACAATATCATGTGCCCCTGATCTTAATCCAGAATTGCCCCCACATCACCCACACCCCAGTCACTTGATTCTTCTGTATTTCCCCCTATAGCAGATATAAATGTCATCATGTGTATGTATGTATATATATATATACATATATGTATATACATACATACACATGATGGTGCAATTGGAAGAAATAAATGATTGCATAAGTATTATTTGGCTTCTTGGGGGAGTAAAGAGTAAGCTACATTGTTTTTTCCCTTCTAGATCTCTCACTATCATTTCTCTTTCCCCTCCCCCTCCCTCTTCTCCCCTTCCCACATATCTATGTTTCCCTTAAATTATGTTTTGCTTCGACTTTAGTGAGCCAAGCCTGGGTTTGGCTCTAGCCTCCGCAAATGAGGGAAAACATTTGACCTTAAGTCTCTTGGTTTGGCTAAATTTTTCTCAGCATAATTTCTTCCACTGCCATCCATTGACCTTCAAAGGCTATAATATTGTTTCTAATAACTGAGTAGAATGCCATTTGTGTGTGTGTGTGTGTGTGCGTGCACGTGTGTGCACGTGAATGCGCGCGCATGTACCCATTCATCCAGTGATGGGCATTTGGATTGATTCCATAATTTAGCTATTGTTAATTGAGCTGCTATGAACATAGATTTTGCTGTGCCACTGGAACCTTAACTTTTTATATTCAAAGAAAATGTATATTTTCCCCCAAGACCTTACCTTTATTTTAATGACTTTAGTTTCCTAGAAGACCACATTTTCATAGTTAATGCTTCTTTTAGTAAACTTTTTGCTTCCTATGACATTTGAAAAAATATACATTGATTCTGGAGGATATTTCTGGAGTCAGACTGAAAAACATTTTTTTTTTTTGTACGTGGAGAATGACCTTTCCCCATTTTGTGAAGATGCAGATGAAGTTTCCTAGAAACCAAGAGCTGCACCATTGAATACTCTGTAGTAGCTACTCCAGAGAGTAAAGTACATGAGCTTAAAAGGAATTCTGGAACTGCCACAATTCTAGGATGACCCCAAGGTGTCTCTACCATCTCATAGCAAATAAGAATCCATTTTTATGGTGCTGGAGTGGTAGCTCAGTCGTTGCAGTGCTTGCCCGGCATGCCCGTGTACACAGGTTCAAACCCCAGCACCCACGTACACATCTGAGTGTTAGAACAACAAAAGCCATGTGAGAAACTCAATAAAAATTGATTCTCTCTGTCTGTCTCTCACACTGTCCTTCTCTTAAAAAAAAAAAGAATCCATTTTTATGTGCAAATCATACCAGAAACACAGTAGATCACGGAATGAAAAATACACACAGGTGCTCTTTTGTACCTCAGTCTCCTCTATCTGAGTCTGACCCATGAAGGTACTGCAGTGCTTTCAGATGTCAGGTTTGGAGCCACACTCAGAAGTTCATTTGAGGATTCAAAGGAATAAGACTTAGTGTGTAGTGAGCCTTCATTTCCTTCTCCTTGCTGGGTGTGTATTTATGTCAACATTTCCCTCCTGATGCTCTGCTTATCCCATTGCCCATTTGCGAGGCATGTGGATAACTGGCATTTACTCCATTGCTGACTTACTTTCATTCAGATCTTCACATCCCTTATCTGTAGCTTTGGCAGCTTTCCTGTATTCTTGCTGAAGTCTAACTTAGAATCACATCTTATTTTCAACTTCACTCTGTCTTTGTGCATTTAAGAGACCTTCCCCATGAGGCTTCGCTGACAGAGCTCCACCATGAATGTTGGACACGCTAGTGCAGCAAAGAGACCCCTGGTAGCTGAGATATGAGATTTTTATTAGGAAAGGCAGCAAGATGGCTGTTCCTAGGAGTGGCGAGAACAGCACAGCATGGTCCAGAATGAGCAAATTTATTGGTTCTCTTGCAGGAACAAGGATTGGGTGGGGGATTTGGAATTGGGACAAAGAAGTTGTTACTGTGGCTACACCAGGAAACGTTGACTACATACCAAAACTCAGGTGTGGTGAGGTAGTCAGTTTACAGTGGGAAAGATTATGCTTTGTGAAGGAGGAATTTGTATCTACATCTAAATATTGCCATCATTATTGATAGTCATCTAACATTCCACCCTTTCATATTTTATAAGAGAATAGTGCTGAAGGTCCTTCTTCTGAAGCAACTTCCTGCTGATCAGGGGTGGTGATTCTAGGACTAAGGTGTCTAGGGACATTGATCTTCAGGGTGGCTTCTCAAAGGCTGATAAACAGACAGGAACATTTGTTTAATCTTGTGGTTGATGATGACTGAAGTTTGCTCAAAACTTTTCAGAGAAGCTGAAAAATACAAGGCAAAATTAAAGCAAAGAGGAAAAGAACAGCCAGGAGTCCCAGGAGGGGAAGGTGCCAAGTGGCTATTGGTCCCTGGAACCATTCTGAGGGAGTAGACTATCGATATTTGCTTTTCAGGTCTTTACTTAATTTACTAAGGGTTTGAGCATTTCCCTTTACTAGACCACATTTGTTAGTGCAGTAATAGCATTCTTCCCTGAGAAAGAGACAGACTCTGCCCTTTTCAGCAGAAAGCTAATCCAAAGCCCATCTATTTTGGAGAGTTACTCTAGCAAGGGAGGTAAATTGTCATTGGAGTGAGGCCAAGGAGGAGGTTGTGGATTCCTGAGTCAGTTGGAGGCGGTCCTGGAAATCCTGGGTGGAGATGAGGCTGTGTCTCAGTGCTCCACCTGATAACTGTAGAGAGCCAATAGAAGTTATTAAACTTATCCCTAATAGGGCAGGAATAAAGATGGCTGTCTTTTTCCATGGGTGGGGAGCAAAAGCTCCCTTCCCCATATAGAGTAAGTTGGGGAACTGCCACTGTTAATATATAGGAGCCTGGAGTGGAAAAACTAATGCAAGTATATAGTGTCTCATTGCACCAAAAGAAAGGCCCTTGAGGGTCCTGGGTAATGGCTGGTCCCAGCTTGGTGCCCCTGTTGGTCTGAATAGGGAGGATAGTTGTGGAGCTTGAGTCCTCATAGCACCAGATGGGATTAGACTTATTTAGACCTGAGGTCTACAGTGGAACATTTTTAATGGGGTTTGACAGGTTGCTTTTTGTGACTTATTTATAGGGGTTTGGGGCATTTCTGCCAGGAGAAGCCTTTGAAGGAAAGCACAGAGAAAGCAGTGAGAGATGTTTTCCCAAATGTGGGATGCATTTAAAAATTTAACTGTCAGTTGGATAAAGTTGATCCAGGTGGGGATTGTCCATATGGGTGGAAGCTATTCCTGTAAGGTCCGTTCTGAATTTAGGATGTTATCATGGACTTGTGTTTGTGCCCCGATCATCATATAAGTACAATATACACATAAAATGTCACAGGGCCTCGATGCTACAATTGAGTGGTAAATTTTTCTGGTCTCCCCAGAGACTCATCTTTGGTCCCATGGGGCATCAATTTTGAGAATAAATTTTTTTAGTTTCCTCTTGATAAAGTTTGTGGTGATTGCAGTAGGTTCTGTAGCATCCCCCATAGAAATCTTGATTTGTTGAGCATTCTGAGGTGTTCTGATCAAAGAGAAAAAAGGCTATTGGTGAATAGGACTTGGCAGTGGAGAGTGTAACAGATCTGAGGGAAAGTTTGATACTTATGGTTGTTTGGCATCCTGTGAGTGAGTACTTGGCAGATCCTTCCTTGTGAGAGTACCATTGGTTTTGGGAGATTAAATAAGTCTCTTGCATGGTGAACTCCCAAACGTAGGTGGGTGGGCCTGCTGAGACAAATATGACAGAGTTAGGTTGATGAGGATGGAAGAGTGTGGGGACAGAGTGTGTGCCATGAGCTCAAAGAAACCACCAACCCAAACAGTAAGCACAGAAGGCAAAGTGTGATAGAGTTAGGCTTAGGCTTTTAGTCCTTTGGTATTATAGTAAAAAGACTGGTTTCAAAGAGAGAAATTACTATATAAAGTAGTCCTAGGCTTAGGGGGTGGCAGTGTATGCCCTATAAATTCTAAAGCTGTTCTGGTTGGGGGAAGGGTTGAAGATTGTGAAGTGATAAGAGTAGGAGAGTGGTAAGAGTCGGGAGCACACGTATATTTCCTCAAGTATAAAATCAGAAAAGGTTCCCTGTAGGTAGAGGTCAGAGAAAAAAGTCAGAAACTCAGAGGGAGTGAGAATTGGTGAAGTTTAAGGGATCTCATTTACAGAAGGTATAAGAAATACTAATATCTGGACAAGGTAAGAAGGTAAGTTGGCATTTAAGATTCCTCCGAGATTGGGGAGAGTTTAGAGATATTCAGTTTGAGCGATACAGTCAAGAAGACTTGGAATTCTGGTCGTGAGGAGGACACCAAGGAGATAATCACTTGTGGGGATATAGGAGGTTGTGAGTTTGTGGGATAGGGTTTCAGATTAGAGATGCGAAACCAGCCTGAGAGAGTCAAATTTGGCTGCTGTTGGGGTGACTAGGACAACTCTAAAAGGACCTTTCCATTTTGGGGAGAGGGCTGAGGGTGATACCCCTGGAGGAAAGATTAAAACTATATCTCATCTGTATTCTTAGGTTGGTGGAAAGGAGAGGTTGAGGTAGGGTTTTGTCTACATGAGACCATAAGTTCAGAGATAATGAAGCAAGGGAAAAGGGAAAGAAGGGAGCAAGGGTGTGTCTGATGGAGAGAGCCCGGGAGGAAGTGGAGGGCAACCATACATGATTTTGAAAGGGGAAATGTTTTGTGACTTCTTTGAGAGGGCAAATATTCTGAGTAAGGCCAGGGGAAGGAGTTTTACCCAGTCAAGATGTAACTCCAGAGAGAGCTTGGTGAGAATATTTTTGATAGATCTGTTTGTTCTTTCCACTTTTCCTGATGATTGTGGGTAAAAAGGTGTGTAGAAATGCCAAGGGATTTCTAGAGTAGTAGAGACTGTTTGAGAAACTTGGGAGGTAAATTCTGGGCCACTGTCAGATTGAAATGAGGTAGGTACACCAAATCTGGGGATTATGTCCTAAAGTATGATAGAGGCAACAGTAATGGCTTTTTTATTGGTTGTGGGAAAAGCTTCAACCCAACCTGAAAAGGTGTCAACTAGAATGAGAATGTACTTGCAATGGCAGACAGATGGCCTGTGAGTGAAGTCTATCTGCCAATCTGAGAGCCCCACATCTGATGAGCAGGGAAAGAAGGGTGATATGAGGTGTGTGGATTGTCACAAAGACAAACATCAAAGAATAGGGCTAAATCATGTAGGAAATTTGTATCTGTGTGTTGGGGTTTTTAGCCCCCTCGCATCCATCCTGGCCTGCAGGTGAGAAGGAGAGAGGCAGGCCCCAACCAAGGTGGCTGGGAGAGGTAAAGGTCCGCTGATCGTCTGTTCTCAGCCCTCCCTGAGGAGGACAATCAGACGCTTCAGGGAGACCAGTTGCAGCTGGAGCTCATTTATTGAGAAAGTTCACATGGTAATATAGAGTGGCAGGACCAATAGGGAGAGGAGATGTTGGGGGCGGGGGAGTTCATGTGGGCAATCCAACCATATAAGGAGAGGCTCCTAAGTGGTCTATGGATCGGTCATGAGTGCTGTGGGTGGCTGCTCTGATCACGTGCACACAAGGGGCCGGCTGCAAAGTGCCTCCTCAGACTGATGTAATCCCCACAAGGTGTTGTCACATAATTCCCCCTTTTTGTTTTATTGACAGGTATATGTCCTACTTGAGGGTGTGCCTGTCTTAGGTTGCCCCCACCTTACCGTCATTGACTACCACCCTAGCACTTCAGGCATTTTTACTTGTAAGAGCAGGCTAGCTCTGGGGAGGGGGTGAGAGGGACAAGCCTCCTTGTAAGTATGGCACATCATAATTGATCATAGGCGGGCTCGTCCCAATCAGGGTTTTGTAGAGCCATATACTGTTGTCGGACCACCATCATTTGGTCCAATTTGGCCCTATTTTGTATAAAGCGGAGGAGCATATTAACCACACAAGGGCTGAAGGTCAGGGCAAGGAGGATAGTAATTAGGGGGCCCAAGAAAGGAAGGAGGTAGGGAAGCCATCCATTTAGCCCCGTCCAGAGGAAGTTGTACTGAAGCTCATTGTGGCGTTTCTCAAGGTCTTCTTGCAGCCTTTTGATCTTATCATGGACAATGCCGGAACGATTGGCATGGAAACAGCATTCCTCTTGCAAAAACAAACAGAGCCCCCCTTCCCTGGCAGTTAAGAGGTCTAGGCCACGTTGATTTTGAAGGACCACCATGGCCAAGGAATCTAATTGAGGCTGCAAGTCCAGAATAGTATTAGAAACTTGATGCGTGTCTTCAATCATTTTTTCAGAAAGCTTATTATAGGCAGAGATGGAGTGACCAAGGCCCCTGAGACCTGTTCCTACCCCTGTAGCCACTCCCAGCATCAAGAGCATGAGGAGGGCCAAGAGGGCTCGTGGATGTCTGACAACTGTAGGGCAAAGATTGATTATTGGGGAATACCCCAACATCAGGAAGAAGGAGGGCAACAGTACAAGTGCCAGACCAGTTGCCAGGCAGAGCAGTATAGGTGATATCTCCACAAATGAAGACAGTGCCATTTGGGGGGCAGATCAACTGCCTAGAATTATTAAGGCTTAGGTTTTGGGCACACCAGGAAGAATTAAGGTCTCCTACGGGCAGGGTATCACTTTTGGTTAGGCAGGTGAAGTTAAAACTGGACAGAGTCATCCTTGACCACGGGGAGTTTATGGTCACTTGGTAGAGAATGAGAGGCTTATATTCCAGTTGATTGGAAAAGCTAAGGCTCTCAAAGGTCCCGCTTTAAGGCACAACCAGCAGTCCCTCGCCAAGGGCGGACTGGTTTCATTAATGAGTCGATGGGCCGACTCTAGTATATCCTGAGCTTTGGGGTCTAGGTGGAAAGGGCCTTGAGGTTCAGGGAGTAATATGGGCCTGTAAGTGGGAGGGGTTTATAACCTAATTAGTTCCTGTTTTGCCTCGTGGGCCAATTGTTCCTTTGCACTGTCTTGTACCCCCTCCCCTCCATCAGGCCCATAATCCTGAGCTAATTTGGTCCAGCAGTTTTTTTTTCTTTGATATTGGCTGTTTACCTGTACCCATGTTTCCTTCTCCCAAGGGCAGGTGAAACCGGCCTTAGGCGTTATGCTTTCTCCCACCCAATACTCCTTACCTGAACAGGTGCACACTATGACCTTATGTTGCTCATAGCAGGCTGCATGGACATAAGTTTGAGCCTCAAAGTGACTGCCAGAATCCGTGCAAAGTTGCTGGAAATCAGGGTAGCCCAGAAGATTGTGTGAGCGAGAGAGCGCCAAGCAGAAGGGGAAGTATTACATCAAGGCAACGAGGTATTATTGTGAGCTATCAAAGGGTTTAGTATGGCCAGGACAGCAGAGACAGCAATGCCCACAATGAAAAGTAGGAGGGCAATAATTAGGGATCCGGTGACCACCAAGCAGACCGTCCAGAAGGGTCGTTTCATTCCTATAAGGGAGAGATGGGGAAAATTCATTCCTCAAGAGAGGGCTCCCTTGGGACAGGTGGTGAATTTGGACAATGCTTTAAATCTCTTGCTGGCACCCAGATTGGGGTTGGCTCCCCAGTAGGGAACACACATCCAAACCCTCTGCCCATAGTAAGGAGGGGGTCAGGGGCCCACCATGTCCCAGTGAGGGAGTCCTTCCATTGGACCTCCACCCTGACATAGGGCACTTGTTTCCTCCAGTGCCTCTGAAAAGCTGTGAGGGGTTGGTCTTTGGAAAAATTTAAACTATTTAATGTAAGCATAGCTATTTGCAGCTGTTCATGGGGATTGTTTCCCCCTTTTTGTTTTTTTTTAATTGATTTTTTAAGGTTTTATTATGTCTTTCAATAATAGCTTAGCCTTTTGGATTATAGGGTATTCCTGTGGTGTGTTTAACATTCCACTGCTGGAAGAACTTTTGTGTTGCAATACTAATAAAGCAGGGGCCATTGTCTGCCTTGATCTGTGTTGGTAATCCTAGAATTGCAAAACATTGTAAAAAATGATCTCTTGCACGTTTACTGTTTTCACCCTTGTGGGCTGTAGCCCAACATGCATGGGAAAAGGTGTCTATGAACATAATTATGTATTTTAATCGTCCAAAGGGAGTGTAATGAGTGACATCTGTTTGCCAAAGGGCATTGGGTTTAAGGCCTCTGGAATTTACCCCTGGAGATTGGAGTGGGGGAACTTCTAAGAAGAGCATACATGATTTGCATGTTTTTACAATTTTTTTAAGGTCTTTAATGGGTACCAGAGGAAATCTCTGATGTAGCCCTCTCCAATTCATGTGGGTGAGCTCATGGAGCCCTTGAGCCAACTGGAAATCCCCCTGGGAAGGGATAATGGCCGTCATGGTCCCATAGGTAGCCAAGCAATCAGCTCTGTGATAGCTTTGGGCTAATAATCCAGGCAGTTCTTGATGTCCCCTGAGGTGTTGTAGGAAGATGGGTTTGGTCCACTCCTGTAATAATGATCAGACCTGGATCATCAAAGGGATAATGAGGTTTTTATCTAATTTTATGTATGCTAGTGGCAAGCATGGAAGTAGGTTGACCACATATAGACTACCAGAAAACAAATTGAAGGGGTCTTGTACATGGGTTAAGGCCAGAGCTACAGCATATAGCTCCTTGAATTGAGCAGATCCTGTGACTGGTTCAAAGTAATGTAAGATTTGATTTTTATCTTGGTTTGCAGGAGTGGGGTAAATTATTGCAGCAGAGTCCTCCTTTCTTCCATCGGTGAATACATTGGTGGCTCCCGCTAGGGATTTAGTTGAGAAAAGCATGGGAGGGGTCCATTGGAGTTTAGAGAAAGAGGTAACCCATCTTGAGGTCCCATAATGGCAATCTATGCAGCCCAAGAAACTCTCAAGGGCACAAGCTACCCGATTGTGGTTTCTTTTGACCCAATCAAAGTCTGATAACTGGTAGGGGACCACCAAGGCATAGGGGTCTTGCCCGTAACATCTTTGTGTAGTCTCCCTACCTTTTACCACAAGGTCGGCTAGCTGATCAAGTTGGGAGTAAACTCTAGGGGCTCCTCACACAGTGCTATGCACCCATTGAAGGGGCTCGCCCAGTTGGGTGACAGCTACTGTGAGTAAATGAGTCCCAGGGAGGATCCACAGGTGGAGTGGGTTTTTGGGTTGGTAACAAGGCAGCTCAGCATCATTTAATGCATCTTGAATTTTTTGGAATATCAGCTGGTGAGCTGGGGTTACACTAATAGTATCAGTAGGGGTCATGTCTCTCAGCAGGTCGAACAGGGGGAGGTCAATGTTTCAGCTGATATTTTGAGACAGGGTCTAAGCCAGTTAAGTTCTCCCAGCAGCTTTTGTAAATCCACCAAGGTATATGAGGATTGGAAATTTAGTTGAGGTTTAAGGGGGCTTGCAGAGTCCAATATGAGTTCCATACCCAGAATTTTGAAAGGAGGAAGGGTTTGTACTTTATCACTAGAGACATGTAACCACCCAAGCCGAAGGAGGTTTCGGAGCTCCTTATAGGTCTCACCAAGAATTGTAGGGTCAATCGCCTCCAGGATGATGTTGTCCATGTACACGTACAGGTTACTCTGGGACGCCCCAAAAGAGGGGACAAGATTTGTGATACATAAGATTGACAGCAGGCAGGGCTATTGGCCATTCCCTAAGGTAGGAACACCCATTCATACCTTTGGTCTGGTCCTTGAAAATTAGGGGATGGGATAGAAAAAGCAAATTTTTCACAATCTCAGGGGTGTAAGGGTTAGAGAAGAAACAATCCTTGATATCAATAACAATGAGCAACAGATTCTGAGGAATCGCCGGATCCAGGGGAGTCCCCGCAGGGGGACCCCTACAGGTACCATTCGCTCATTAATCTTTCTCAAATCTTGCAACATTCTCCATTTTCCTGAGGCCTTTTGTATTACAAATACTGGGCTGTTCCACAGACTAAAGGAAGGCCGAATGTGTCCTAATTCCACGTGTTCTGAGATTATCTCTTCCAGCTTCTGTAGTTTGATTGAGGGGAGGGGCCACTGCTCCACCCATATAGTGGGGCTCGCTAGCCAATGAATGGAAGGCACCATAGAAGCACTGGCCCTTAAGGTTGGGGGTGCGGCCGTGCCTTGTGGCCTCAAATAGGGGGGTCTCTTTTATAGTTGCTAAATCGGCCTGATAGGTTGAATTGTTGTTGGTACTCTTCGTTCTCTAAAACATACTCATAGAGGGCTTTATGGTCTGTGGTGATATAGACCTCAGCCTCCCCTGATATATTTTGACCTAGCAAGTAAGCAGTCAGACCGGAAGCCACCAGGGGTCATACATCCCCTTTGCTACCATCTATGTCTTGCCAAGGGAGCCAATCTTTGGTCTCCTCAGACATAATGCCTCTTCCCACCCCCAATAGCTGTGGTCCAGGGACTAGCTTCCACTGGAATGGAATTTCTTCCTTTCTTAACACTGTGCGGTCTGCCCCAGTATCAATAAGTCTGCGAAACTTCTTCCCCACTATAAAGATGTCCATCTTAGGTCTGACCCCTGGTACAATGCCTGGGGGAGACAGCGAAAGGGGCCTCCTTTGGGTGACAGGGCTGGAGGATGCCCCTCATTCAGTTTAAAGATTTGCCCTCGATATCAAACCTCTATTTGCAATCCTTTTTTCCAATGGAGGCCCTTCTTGCAACAAGGGCAAGGTGTCTTGGGGAGTACAGCCTCCTTGGAAGGTTTGAGGGGGCGACCTTGTGGGCCCTGTTGTCCCATCCTATGTGCATGGCATTCTCACTTAAAATGGCCCACCTGTCCACACCCATAACAAGATCCCTTTTGCCTAGAGCCCATAATGTGGAAGGCAGATGTAAGTGCCTCTACAAGTGAGTCCATTTGAGACTGTAAGGCAGCAACAAGGGCCTGGGATTGATGAGCTTGTGTGCCCACATCCTTGGTGGCAACAATCCATCGTCCCATCGATAGATCTTTCATCCCTGCACAAGCCAGCTTGTGGTCAGTGGTCATTCCTTCCCAGACCAACATCTTAACAAATTGGTCTTTCAGAGGCCCAGGCAGGAACTTCCTTCAGAGGCTCCTTTCTACCCTTTCAATGAAAGTGGCGAGGTCCTCACTGGCCTTCTGTGTTATACCGGTGACAGGGGACTCCGAAGGCCCCTCCTCCAGTTTTTGCCAGGCAGACAACTCCAGGGCGCAGACCTGTTCCTGATAAGGGGTGGGCAGGGCAGCTTGCAGGAACCCAGTAGAGTACTGGTCAGAAGTTCTGGAAAGCATCCCATAGGTTATGGGCACTGGGGGGGGGGGTTTGGCTGATTTCTATCAGCCTGGGCATGGCATTCCTCGTTAAAGAAAGCGCACCATTTGAGGTACAGGGGCCCCGGAAGAACAGCCTTGGTTAAGTTTTTCCAGTCTTGGGTGGTACATTGCTGATGAGCCAGGCCCTGGAGGATGGTCTCTGCCCAGGGGGAGTTAGGCCTGTCCTCCAAGACGGCCTTTTTGAGCTCTTTCAGGTCTTGAGCTTCCTATGGGTACCAAATGGCAGGCCTGTTGCCTCCAGGATTAACATTTACTGGAAAGGCATGGCAGAGTGGCAAAGGGGGGTGGCCTCTGGGGCTCAGATCGGGGTCTGAGACTGATGGGCAATTGTAAGATAGTGGCAATGTTGGCATCCCCTTCCTGCCACCACCATCACAAGATGGCAGCAAAGACCTCATCAAAAAGGTCAGGGAAGTTTTCTCCCAGATTTATCTCCTTAGAGGGTGAGGAGGAACAGGCTGGAGTCTCCTCGATGAAAGTCATCCAGTGCGGTGGACAGGACAATCTCGCAGTCAGGGCGGGGGCAGGAAGAATGGACTGGGATCCCTTAGTCTGTCCCAGGGGGCCTCCTAGGGCCATCCCGGGGAGAAGCTGGCTTTGAGGGCAGATAGGGTAGGATAAACCCTCAGCGGAGGGTCTTCTCCTAATTTAATTTCTCTCTTTCAGACCCAATCCCATGTGAACCAATCAAACAAGTTAGAGGTGGGGAGCCAGGGGGCTGCCCAAATCAAGGTATCCCAGGCCTTTTCGGCTTGCGTATCAGAGACTTCCAGGTCTCGGCTTTTAAGCATGTATCTCAGCGCTTTCAGTGCCGGGTCATCATGTTTAGGTCAAGGTAAGGGATACCTTTTCCTTGATTAGCCTGGCTCGCTGATGGATTTGGTTCACCGCTTCCTTCCACAATGTCCCTGTTCAGGCACCATTTGTTGGGGTTTTTAGCCCCTCGCATCCCCCCTGGCCTGCAGGGGAGAAGGAGAGAGGCAGGCCCCAACCAAGGTGGCCGGGAGAGGTAAGGGTCCGCTGATCGCCTGTTCCCAGCCCTCCCTGAGGAGGACAATTAGACACGTCAGGGAGACCAGTCGCAGCTGGAACTCATTTATTGAGGAAGTACACATGGTAATATAGAGTAGCAAGGCCAATAGGGAGAGGAGACATCAGAGAGAGAGAGGGAAAGGGAGGGGGGAGAGTTCATGTGGGCAATCCAGCCATATAAGGAGAGGCTCATAAGTGGTCTATGGGTCAGTCATGAGGGCTGTGGGTGGCTGCTCTGATCACGTGCACGTAAGTGGCCGGCCGCAAAGTGCCACCTCAGACTGATGTAATCCCCACAAGGTGTTGCCACATCTGTGGGGGTAAGAGTACAGGAAGACTTAAGGAAATGTAATAGGGAGGTAGAATTGGGATGAAAAAGTTTATGTAGGTAGGTGAGGATTTCTGTATTCAGAGGAGGAGTGTCTGCGGGATGGATGCTGGGTAAGGCAGCTGAGCGGAGGACAGAGGAAGAAGTGTAAGGAAATAAAGTTGCCTCTTTTGCTTCCTCATCAGCCTTGTTGTTGCCCTGAGTTATGAATGACTGATCAGTTTGAGGGGCCTTACAGTGGATTATGCCAATAGCTTTGGGTAGTTTTAGGGCCTTTGGGTAGTTTTTAGCATGGAATTAACGATGGGTGAGCCTTTTGTTGTAAGGAATCCCCTTTCCCTCCAAATGGTGCTGTGAGCAAGGATGGTGTGAAAGGCATACTTGGAGTCTGAGTGGGCTGGTAAAGTGTACCCTTTTGCCAGGGTAAAGGCTCATGCCAGAGCTATGAGTTCAGCTTACTGGTTGGTGGTGCCACGAGGGAAGGGGTTGGATTCTATAAGTTTGGTGAGGGTGACTATGGCATAGCCTGCACAATGGGAGCCATTTTGAATAAGGGAGCTTCTGTCTGCGAACCATGTGAGAAAGTTGGGGTAAGGGACCTTCTTGTACATGAGACAGATGAGGGAGGAGGTCCTCTAGGATCTCCAGCCAGGAGTGAAGATCTTGAGGAGCAGAGCAGCTTTTTGGGAGGAATGAGGCTGGATTTAGGGGAGAACAGACTTGAAAGGAAAGGAAGGGATCTTCTAGGAGAGATACTTGGATGGAGAGAATCCTTCAAGGGCATAAGGTTTATAGGCCTCTGTATGTTAGAAGTTTGGAGAGGTGGTGAGGAGATAAAATGGTGGTAGTGGAGCCAAAGGTTAGTTTTTTGGCCTCCTGGGAGAGAAATGTGACAGTGGCCAAAGTACGGAGAATAGTGGCCCATCCATGGATAGTAGGATATAATTTCTTTGATAGATGGGCAATTGGGCCAAAAGAGGGGCCCAAAGTGATGTCCCAGTACTCCAAGTGCATAGCCCTATGCCTCATGGGTGTAAAAGAGAAAGGGTCAGGACAAGTCTGGAAGGTGGAGACCTGGAGCAGAAATGAGAGCTTGTCATAGCTTCAGAAAGGGAGTTTTAATAGAAGGGGGAAATGTATCCAGTCGGGGGGGGGCTTAGAGGCCTTGTACAAAGGAGCAGTCACAAGAGAATAGTTGGGGATCCATGAGTATAAAAATCCCACCAGGCCAAGAAGGGAAAGGAGTTTAGAATAGAAGGAATTGGCAATAAGAGATGAGCTACTTAAGTTTGGGGGTTATATGCTTATATCCTGTCCTAAGGAGGACCCTTAGGTAGGTTGCTTGAGCAGTGGAGAGTTATACTTTTGAGGGAGAAACTCGGTAGCCTTTGTCTACCAGAAAGTTAAGCAGGCATATTGTATCAGAGATGGAGGTTTGATAGGAGGGATAACACAGCAGTACATCATCTACATACTGAAGGAGAGAGGAATTAGGGAGGACAGCTGGGTAAGGGTATGGGCTAGAGTTTGTCCGAAGAGTTGGGGACTGTCTCTAAACCCCTGGGGAAGGAAGTCCAGGTAAGTTGGGAAGAGGTATGGGTGTGTGGGTTGCTTCAGGTAAAGGCAAAAGTATTTTGGTAGTTGGGATGTAGAGGAAGGTTGAAAAAGACATTCTTAAGATCTAATACACAGAAGTGAGAGGTAGAGGCAGGAATTGAAATTAAGAGAGTATGAGGGTTAGGGACCACCAGAGTCAAGGGGACAAGGGCATCATTGATGAGGCAGAGATCCTGTACTAGGTGGAAAGAACCATTGAGTGTTTTTTTTTACTGACAGAATAGGGGTATTAAAAGGGGAGGAGGTAGGTTGGAGATAGCCTTTCTGTGAAAGATCTTGAATGATCTTGAAAGCTCTTGAGAGGGAGAGGATATTAGGATTGTGGAGGGAAGTAGGTGGGGTCCTTTAAGATAATTTGAATTGGGGGGCAAGAGGTGAGGGAAAGTGAGGTGACATTCCAGACAATGGGATTTACCTGGGAGTGTTCTAGAGTGCATTGTAATTGGGATAAGGAAGGGGGCTTGGAGGTGGGAGGTGCCGGGTCAGAATGAGGAGGTGATTGGGCTAGGAGAAGTAAATGGAGGGTGGGGGAGTTGAAGAGTGGGTCAGGCTGAGTTGAGAAATGGAGAGTAGCACCTAGTTTGGATAGTAAATCTCATCCTAATAAGGGAACGGGACAAGAGGGGATAATTAAAAAGGAATGGATAATAATAAGAGTATCAATTTTACAAGTCAAGGGTGGGGTTTTGAGGGGTATATAGGGATGTCCTTCCACCCTGAGTGGGCAATGTAGGGCCACTAAAATATAGGAGAGTGGAAAAGGTGGCCTCTGTGTTAATTAGGAAAGAAGTGGGTGTGCCTGCCACTATAAGGGTTACCCGAGGCTCCTGAATAGCAATGTTGGTCAGGCCCAGAAACCTTGGGCCTCCTCAGTTCCCCATTGATAGTCCCATGAGATTGATTGAGGCTGAGTCCAGAGGAGTGGCAGCACAGTTTTGAAGCAGAGTGGGACAGTCCACAGCCCAGTGATCTGTTTTCTTTCATTTGGGACATGGACAAGCGGATGGTTGAGGCTGTGGGCAAGCTTGGGCCCAGTGACCTTTCCTGCTGCATCAGAAATAACATTCGGAAGGTTGATGGTTTCTGGGAGATAGGCAGCTGCATTGGGAGCCAGAACACTGGAGTGATGGGTGTGAGTGGGGGTTTTGGAAGATTGAAGAGCTGTGGCTAACATTTGACATTTTTATTCTTGTCTTTGGTCATCCAGCTGTTATAAACCTTAAATGCCATGTGTAGAATCTCGGGTTGGGGTGTAAAGGGACCTCTTTCTAAGTTTTTTAGTTTCAGATGAATATCAGGGTAGGATTATGAAAAGAAGTATGTCACAAGAAACTGTTGGCCCTCTGGAGAGTCAGGGTTCTGATTAGTACATTGAATCATAGCCTGAGTTAATCTAGCCAAAAAGGCCAAAGAGTTTTTGGTCTTTTCTTGAATTATTTCTTGTACTTTTGGAAGTTAATCCGCTTAATGGTTGCTCTGTGGAGACCAGCCAACATACAAGCTTGAAATTGGTTACGGCTAACTCTATGTTGAGGATTATTATAATCCCAATAGGGGTTTTGGTCAGGGGCAGCTGTAGCCCTAGTTGGGTGGTCTGGATTGGTTTGATGAACCTCATTGGCATAGGTTTAGGTCTGTTCCCAAACTCATCCACACTCCTCAGGAGTGAGGGTGTTAGAGAGGATTACGAAAATATCATGCCAGATTAGTTCATAGGACTGAGTGACACATTGCAATTCCTTCATGAAGGTGGTTGGGTTAGAGGAAAAGGCACCCATGCACTTTTCAATTTGAGATAAATCAGAGAAGGAGCATGAATACGAACGATGCCTTCAGCACTTGCAACCTCACAAATGGGAGCAAGGAGGTGTGAGGGGGGAGGGTGATTATACAACCTTGAGTGAATGGCAGGAGGGATGGACAAAGGAGATTCCCAAGAGGAATGGGGAGAGGAAGCTGGAGTGTAATTAGTTCTGAAGTTAGCACTGGCTGAAGAGGGGGCCAGCAATAGGGAGAAGGTTCCTCAGCTGGGTCAAAGTCAGAATGGAGCCGAGGGAGCAGCCATGAGGGGAGAGACAGCAGTGGTGGGTGAAGGTTTTAAAGCAAGTAAGAGTAGAGGGGGATTTCAAAACAAACAGAGATCAGATCTAGAGTGGAGAAAAGAAAAGGCTTAAATATAGGAAATCTTTCCATTTGCCCATTCATTTAGCATAATTGAAGGGATCCTGTAAAATATTTGGATTGAGGGTGATGTTAAGCAGCCATTTTGAGGAGTTATCTAAAGAGTATCGGGGCCTGTTTTGGCTACAAAAATGAATTAATTTGGAGGATTTTGGGTCAGGGATGAGATGTAGAAGCCTAAGGTTATCTAAGAGACAACCAAGGGGAGACTCCGCTGGAATGGAAGGGCCAGACCCCATGGTGATATATGTACTCTGAGTGCGTGTGGCTAGGTGGACACAAGGGTGTCCCCAGCTTCCACAGAATAGTAACAAGCACTAGAAAATGGGTTGTCATCCCTTTACTAGTGTCTGCAAGGGGTCCCTGACCCCTCTGGGTGCTGAACACCCAGGACTGGGAAATTTAAATGACAGCCAATGAATGGAGGTTCCAGGCCTCAAGAGAGAAATTCAGATCTATTTCATAGAGATATTGCCATGAGGAAATGACCCAACCCTGAGTGGACTTACCTGAAAATTGAGCCAGTGTTTGGATGGACAAGGGAATAATCTGGTGAATGAAAACTCAGCTCCAGGGAGTTATTGGTGTACAGGTGGGGAATTTGCAGTCCAAGACAGTTCAACCCAAAAACAGATGGGGAGCAGGCACACTGGAGACACGATCTGAGTCACCGCACCAATGTTGGACAAACTCGCATAGCAAAGAGACCCCTGGTAGCTGAAATATGAGATTTTATTAGGAAAGGCAGCAAGATGACTGCTCCCAGAACTGGAGAGAACAGCACTGCATGGTCCAGAATGAGCAAATTTATTGGCTGTCTTGCAGGAACAAGGATTGGGTGGGGGATTTGAAATTGGGACAAACTAGTTGTTACTGTGGCTGTGCCAGGAAACATTGGCTATGTGCCAAAACTCAGGTGAGGTGAGGTAATCAGTTTACAGTGGGAAAGATTGTGCTTTATAAAGGAAAAATTTATATTTACATCTAAATATTACCATCATTATTGACAGTCATCTAACATTGAGCTACTGAACCAAAAACTTAAAAGTCTCTCACATGAATGGGCCCCTTTGAGAGCTACCAGTCCCTAGGAGTGGTAGAGCATTTTGGAGGCGAACTCAGGTTACATTTCTATGCAAGTGTTTCTGACAAACTGTCTAAATAAATCTCAGAAGAAAGAATCCTCAATCTCTGAAAATGCTAATAAATGTCTGTTTTTTCCATTCTCAATGAATATTCTATTTAGATACCCGATTTTTCATTCTGTGTCTTAAAGTGGACTTCTCAAATTGCACAAGTTTTGGGTCCCCTGGCACCTGGATAAGCCCTTGACCATCAGCATACAGAAATTAAAGCACCCCTACGTACTTGGAAAATAAGGTGAATTTTCTAATCTACAAAATTAAAATTCATTGAAATTATCTGCCACCTGGAGAAGCACCATTTAAGAATTATAATATATACCAGATCTAAAGTAGAAAGATAAGATCCTAGAAACTCATTCTCTTGAAGAGGGAGGGCACATGTGATTTTTTTCCTGATTGTATCCCAGTTTCTATATGACTCATGGCAAAATTGGTGCTTAATAAATAATTTTTTAATAAATGAACTAATAGGTGAGTACAAAAAATATAGCCTTATGAAATTTCTGAATGAAGAAAGCAGGAATCTATAATGTCTCAATATTTTCTCATTGCTCAGGGACACTATGTCCTGGCATGCAGACACTTGGTGCCAGTGTCAGGCCACTGAGGGCTATGGAATTTTCACTGTCCAGGAACAGATATCCAGGGCACTCTCAGCAAGCCACCCAGTGTGTCCCCTCACTTGTATTCCAATCCTGACAGGCCATCTGCTTATTCGTAATGTAACATCTTATGGAGAATGTCCTTGAGGGGTAGATTACATTAGCCAGAATAGTAGATTGGAGTCATTACTTAAGTTCACATGGAATATCTACTTATCATTAAGATTCAAAGCCTTGTCGTCTAAGGAAAGACTGAATAGAAGCATCCCTTGTAGTTGGAAAAACAATTCTGTTGAAGAGCAAAACTAGTAAAATCCATACTTTGAGTGGTGATATCAGCTACCTGGAGATTTGCCATGTTTATAAGACTTATCTGTAGGAAATCAGTGCCCTTGTTTGACTGCCCATTTTAAAATTCATTTATGGAACATGGTCCCTGCCCTGGGCTGCTGCATCTGTCTCCCACTAGAAGCTCAATTAGAGCATCCTGGCAGCTGCAACACAGATTCCTGCATGCCACTCCTCAGCATCTTTGCATGAGAAAGACTAATCCTACCCTGTCTCAAAGGCAGAATTCCTGGAACTCAATTAGTGCTATCTCACTTCCTAGAAGGATTTCTGACAATTACAGAACGAAAGAACTTGAATTGAGTAGGAAAAGCGTTGGCAGAACTATGCCATTCAGAGAAGATGTACCCAAGAATGGCTGCTAACAACAAATCTCCAAGGACATGCAGTCATTGACTAATCAGATGGATTCCTTTTGTTCACAGTAGTGTCACTAGCATCAAAAATATAAATGAATGTGAAAACTTAAGGAGAAACAGGGAATTTGCATGATTTTAAAATCGCTCACAGAATTATTGATTGCTATGATTGCTTTAGCATAACCTTCTACGTGATTTGACACTCCTTTCTCTAGGCAGTGGAACTTCATTAATGCTCTTGAGTGTGGACTGGACCTTGGGACTCATTTCTAATGCATAGATTATAAAAAGGCAAAAACAGTGATTTTATAGTGGAGGAAACTGGCAATGGCACTTTAACCATGGGATCAAAGTTATCATCTTAAATCAGGTGAATTTTACACTCCAACATGACATAATGAGAAGGGTACTTCATTGCCATAGTGTTCTTTCCCCAAATCAATAACTCCAGTATGTTCTTGAGAAAATATTAGACACACATAAATTTAGGGAATAGTTTATGCTACACTTGGTAAAGTTAAATCACTTCACAGCGGTGGGTCCTAACCCACTCCAACAAATTAGGACCCATGTGCACTGAGGGAAGACTATGTGAAAACGCAGGGACAAGAGAGCAATCTGCAAGCCAAAGAGGAGAGTCTCAGAAGAATAGGCTCTTTCCCACATTCATCTCAGACTTCCCCACTGCAAAACTGAGAAAATAAATTTCTGTGGTTTAAGTGACCCAGTTTGTGGTGCTTTGTTATTATAGCAGCTCAAGCTGACAATACACATAGTATCCTGTATCAGACTTTGGAAACCAAAAGAAGTTTAGTGGAAAAACTAGTGAAGTCTGGGGCTAGAGCGGTTCACTCGGTGGTTACAGTGCTTTCCCAGTATGCGCGAGTACATGGGTTCAAACCCTAGCACCCACATACACAACTAAGTGTCACAGCAATGAAAGCCATGTGAAAACTTCAATAAAAATTGATTCTCTCTCTCTCTCTCTCTCTCTCACTGTCTTAAAAAATATAAACTAGTGAAGTCTGAGTAAAACTCCTTCATATAACTAATATTTTCATTTCCATTCTAATTTCTTATTTTGAGTTAATGTTTAAGACGTTAAGATGTAAGATGTTAACATTAGGGAGAATTGAAGAGTAAAATGGGAATTCTATCATTTTCAATTCTTTTGAAAATGTAAAATTATTTCAAAATAAAGTTAAAAAAAATCCTAAGGAAGGTCAGAAAAACTACTGAACACAGCATATGATAGACATCTCAGTAGAAAAGCAACACTATCAAAAGTACAACATAAAGATTCATTGAGGCAAAATTAGAGGAGGTGGGAATGGCACAGGAAGAATGCCAAGGAGAGATCTCATTTTTATTGGATATTCTCTGCTTCATGTGCACCATTGTACTTTATCTTCAGGTATCATTTATTATAATTTTGGGATCTGTCCCTATTTTAGTGCTGAGAAAATTAAATCTTTCAGAATTCAGAGCTTTCAGAATCTTGTTAAGTGAGGATTCAGAATGCTCTCCATATGGAGAGATCAACAGCTCAAAATAATCCCAGAGTCCTCACCCCCTGCTACCTTTACAACCTCATTAAAGAGGTGTATCCTGGGTCTAGAGCTGTGGCTCAGCAGTTACAGCACTTCCTTGGCATGCAGGTGGACACAGGCTCAAACCCCTGGACCATGTACACAATGAAGTGTCAGAGCATTGAAAGCCACATGAAAAACTAAATAAAATTGATTCTCTCTTTCTCTCATCTCTCACTGTCCTTCTCAAACAAACAAACAAAAAAAATTGGTGATATCCTTGTGCTTGAAACAGAGCTGATTTTGAGCCAGGATCAGTCACCTTTATCTAAGATGTTTTTTCTTCCTTTCATATTTCACCCTTTATATTGTCACAATCCTGATAACGATGATGATGGTGATGGGTACTCTACCACTCAAGAGGCTCAGATGACACATTGAGCCTCCTGTCGTTTGCTCATATGAGAAGAACCACAAGGGTTTTATAGTTCTATTCTTCTATGGTGACTTCCATTTATATTTTGGATAAGGAAAAGCATCCAAAATCCCTAATAGGGCCTGTAAGGTCCTTCACAATTAGACTTCTCTTTTTTGAACTTTGTCATGCGACAGGGTTACTCTATGTTTATGCACCATAATCTATATTTAGTTAATGTGTCAAGTGGTGAATGAGTAAAAATTCATAAATGAAAGTATATGAAAAGACAGTTTAAATTTATTCCATTACACGGGAGATGGACAAGTGACAGGTCCAACCATGTAAGCTATATAATAGGAGAGCTTGGTGAGGATAGGAATGCAGAACTTATGATGTGATGTCTGTTTTCAAGGTAACGTAGGAGTTCACTGTTCATTCTAGGGGTGAGAATGATCCTTTTCTCTAGGAACCAGGATTCACAAATGTGCAGAGATGGAAGATAAACTACTAGTTTTGGAGAACTATGTTTAAGCACCCTTGGTTTTTGTGAGCTAATTGCACGATTTGTGAGCTGAGTATACTTCCCTGAATCTACAGTTATTTGAGCACACTGTCCACTTGCTGAAAACACTGTCTTCCTTACATGGCCTTGGTATTCAGAGGCTTAGCAGAAACTTCAGTCAATAAATTTAAGCAATTAAGTGTTTGTCAGTCTGTTGGAAACAAATCTTTAATTTAGTTGATATCAATCTTATCAGAAATAGGAAATCTATAACCTCAACTGAATATCAACAAAGCAAAATATATTTCCTGGGCTTTGAACTCTAGGACAAGAAATGGATAAAAATCCTATGTGCTTCACTGAGATCAAATGATATTTTTCAGTAAGGCATGAGAGAGCATGCAAATAGTGTATTATTTTAAAAAATCTGAATGGCTTTAAAAATATCTAGTAGAGGGTATTCATGAGGTTCAATAGGGACCTGAATACATGATATAGAGAAAAAAGTAAAGGAATTGTTTCATATCTCTATTCTTAAACTGTGCAAGTTGTCGTTAATTGCTACAATCTAAACGTCCAACAGACAGATGTGTTCAAGGAAAACCTGTAAGGCTTTAATGTTTCAGAGATCTTCTCTGGTCCTGGTTGATAACCACATCTTCATGAATAATGCCACACTTCACATTGTCTGACTTCCAGTGATTAGTAATCCTAGTGAATATTTACATCACGTTCTTTTTTGTAGAAACCCTTCCAGAAGGTGCCTTACAAGAATGTATTATATATGTCTTCAGCCCCTTTAAGAAGATAAGGAACAAATCACTATTGAGTTCATCAAAGACATGGACATTGTAGAATTAATTTGGAGTCTGAAATTTTCAGCCTGAAGAAACCCAGGTGTAGGGAGCATAGTACAATGAAAGGAGCAAGACCTTGTCATCAGGCTGACCTGTCAGTCAAAGTTCTACTGCACATACACAGTGAAATCCTGGAAGCACAATCTGTCAGTTCCCTCATTTATAAAATTAATACTATAATTTTTGTGTCGTAGAATTAACATAAAGAGATCTTAAAAATACATGGTAAATGATATCTATAAATATTAGTGGACACTTTATCCTGTCTCTAACATTTATTTGATCTTTTGCCTTATTTTGAGGGGGAGTGGTTACCAAGGATTGAACCCAGGGGTGATTTACACTGAGCCATATCCCCAAACCCAATTTTTTTTTTCAAAGAGAGACAGACAGAAAAGAGAGAGAGAGAGAGGAAAGAGAGAGAGAGAGAGAGAGGAATCAATTTTACTTAGTTTTTCATGTGGCCTTCATTGCTGACACATCGCTGTGTATGTGGTCCTGGGGTTTGAACCCGCATCCTGATGTGTGCCCAGCAAGTGTTGTAACCACTGAGTTACCAGTCCAGTCACACAACCCCAGTTTTTTTCTACTGGAATTTTTCTTATTTTTTTATTAGTGCATAATGACAGGATTTGTTGTCACATATTTCTAGATGCACATGGTACAGCAACACAATTTGTTCAATATCACCCCCACTCTGTAACCCTTCTAACCATTTCCTTCCATACCCGGATCCCTTGCCTCTCTTCATGGTCCTATATGTTTCATAAAAAAGCCTAAATACAGTGTCATAATTCTTATACCTATGAAGAACATTTTTTTATATTCATGACTATAGTAAATACAATGATATACTTATAAATGCTTGGGATGCACTTTGCTTTATCTCAGTTCCCCTTCTCACCCCTTCTTATCATCCCTTGTTATTCTTCAATATATTTAACAATAGGTTGAAACATTTATATTTTTGTAAAGGTATGCAGTGTAACTTGCTCAAATATCTTATGCAGTATCTTGCGATTGTATCTCATAAATATTAACACACTGCATTTTTGTTCTATGGTTCTAATCCATGAGTTTATCTACCTTTCCCGCCAAGCCTGGATTTAGCAATTTCATTGTTTCTAATTGCTGAGTAGTACTCCATTGTATATATGTACTACAGTTTTTGGAAGCCTTCATCCAGTGAGGGGCATCTGGGTTGGTTCCATAATTTAGCTATTGTAAATTGAGCTACTAAGAACATAGATTTTGCTGTGTCACTGACATGTGCTGATTCTAACACCTCTGGGAATATAAATGGAGGAGGGACAGCTGGGTCACAGGGTGGATCCAACCCTAATTTTTGAGGAGTTTCCACACTGCTTTCCAGAGCTGCCTTACCAATTTGCAATTCCACCAACAGTGTGCTACTATATCTATCTGTCCACAACCTCTCTAGTATTTGTTATTTTTGTATTCTTTATCTTTGCCAGTCTGACTGGAGTAAGGGGAAATCTTTTTTTTTTTTTTTTTGTAAACAGCAGCTCGGCAACAAGTTCATTTTTGTGTTAGCCAACAGGGCAGAGCACAGCTGTGTTTGGGCCAACTTTCCTCAGTTTCCCTCCATCGGTGTCTGCAGTCAAACTTCCCTTCTGGTGTTCGCAGTGGCTTGTCACCAGTGATTGCTTTGTCTTTATGGGGAGGCGTGGGAAGGGATGGGGCAAGCAAAGCAAAAGAAGTACCCTGGAACACGCGCAGCCTCCATCTGGAGCCTCCTCATGGGAACCCGGGGCAGTTCCCCTGATATGTCGTAGTCATTTTCTCAATGTCGATGTTGTAAGAAAGCAGGATATCTTTGAGCTAGGTCACAGTTTCTGGGAGGAGGTAAGGGTGCCTCCCCAAGATCCAAACATGATCCACATGAAAGAGCCAGATGACGGTGGTGCAGGAGAACACAAGGGCGTAGTTCTCATAGTCCGTGGCCAGAACCCAGTATGGTGTTGATGGCATCACTGCCCACATCACTCAGCCCTCCTGAAGAAGCTGAAATTTCCTTCTTTGTGAAAATGACAGGAGGAATGAATATGTAAAGCCCTTGACAGATTCCAGAGCCTGCACAGTCTGGTTTGTTTTCGCTGCACTGGGCAGTTCTCCCTGGTTTGTACAAGTGAAGTTATTTGTTCATAGTGGCATGTGGGAAGAAATGTTTTCTCCTCCCGACATTCCTTTCTTGGTCTATAAATAAGAACTTCTTCACTGCCTCACTCTAGGGACTTAACTGGTGTAGAAGGGAGGGGTGGCAAGGGTTGGGGATCAATGATGACTTCTTTTGCAGCTGGTGACTTCAGTGTTGGTCTTAAAGGTAGAAAGAAGGGCTCCCAAGCACTTTTAGTTTAGAAATCTTCGAAAGTCTGGGCCAAATTCTCCAGTGTATTGACATCATGAACATCTGGCACTTCTGCTGCCTAAGTCCATTTCCCAGTTAGCTCAGAACTCCGAGGGCAAAGGCCTGTGATTAAATATCTCTGAGAGTCACAAAAATGTGACTGGAAATTGGCAGAGCCAGGACTCCAAATAGCCTTCACCCTTGTAGTCTCTTGCCTCCAAGCTTTTGTGCATGCTACTTATTCTGATAACATTTACTAATTTGGGGACCTCAGTTTCCCCTGAAAAATAAGAAAAAGACTGGATTGGGTCTGCTACTGCTCATATTCTGTTTCCATTTGGGCCTTACCTAACAGAACACTGATGACAGCTTTACAGATGTCTCCTGGTTACTTGTCACTACCCACGCTGGAACGCACTCTCTGTCTGCATCACATCCCAGGGCCCATCCCAGTGCTGGCCTGTAGTAGGTGCTCAAGAGTTGTTATACTGAAACTTTATGGATGGCACTCAAATGTGACCAGAATATTCCAAACCAGGGTTCTAGCCTTCATTTGCATATCTCTTGTCCCTCCAACTTTCTTTTTTTTTTTAAATTGTTGTGTTTTCTTTTTCCAAATTTATTAGAAGTATATAGCGATACAGGATACAGTTGAGGGGGAAACATTATCAAAACAGTAGCCATCAATGTATATAAACTTTGTTATCCAGGGGTAATGCCAAAGCATAGATAAACCACCATGGGTTTCACCTGTCGCAGTTTCCCCCAGAAGAACTCAGGCGTTAAATGGGTAGCTCGTGGAGGAATGAAATCGGCTTCTGGGATGGTTCCCCCATCTTCCCAATCACCAGAGTCCTATGAGTTCTTCATATACCCTCCTCCCTCCCCATCCCCTTCCCTACACCTCCAAGTATCCTAGGGAGCTATCCCCCTGCTGCATTGAAAGTCATTCAATTTGAGGTTTTGTTAGGTCAGCCGTCTGTCCTACTGCTTCAACATAAATTCTAGTATCAACAGATGAGAGAAACCATTCGGCCCTTGAGTCTCTGAGCTTGGGAGACTTCACTAAGCATAATTCTGTCCATCTCCATCCATTTGACTTCGAAAGCTATAATATCGTCCTCTCTGACGGCCAAGTAGTA